>BTPG01000007.1:183682807-183692807 GCA_036245525.1 Semisulcospira habei | reverse complement strand
GGTCAAATATGTATGCAGGTGCTATCTCCCCACCCCCACCCTCTCTCACGCCGACACACACACACATACACAGCATGCACGCACGCGCGCGCACAAACACACACACAGAGTCACACATACAGTACACACACACACACACACACACACACACACACACACACACATACGCGAGCGCGCGCCCAACATATCGAGCACACACATATGAAGGCAAAAACATTATACACAGTACATGCAGTATTCAAAGGTACTCTTTGGCATTCAAATATTATGGTACGGCTATGGGAAAAAGGGACTCTCTCTCTCTCTCTCTCTCTCTCTCTCTCTCTCTCTCTCTCTCTCTCTCTCTCTCTCTCTCTCTCTCTCTCTCTCTCTCTCTCTCTCGCACACATACACACACACACACACACATACACACACACACACACACACAAACTCACACACACGCACATGTACACATCTGAACACACGTGCAAGTTATCCCAATACTGTAATGACTTGATTACGTCAGAGATTCTAGGTGTTTGAAGAGGTTGTCCCTATATGAGGTGAGCGTCTTTGCGTTTCTGGTTTCTGCAGGAATAGAATTCCAGAATGAACTTCCCGAGAATGACAAGCTGGTTTTGAATAAATCAATACGCGGCATGGGTACTTTGAACTGTTGTCCATGTCTAGAAGCTACAGATGTCCGTTCTGAGAAAAAAGAACTCAAGTACAGTGAACATGATTGCTTGTACAGCTTGTACATCAATACACCTTTATTGAACTGAAAGTGCTGGGATAGAGGGAGAATTTTTAAAGTTTTAAGCTTTTCGTCAGTTGAGAGTTCGGGATCGGGAAATATAAGCTTAGCAGCTCTCCTATGTAGGGAGTTCAGCCTCTTCAAATGTACATCACTAGAACCATCCCACACTGTTGATGCATAGTCTATGTGCGATTTGACATGAGCATTGTAGAAAAGAAGACGCGCATCTGTGTCAGTAATTGTTTTCAATTTTGACAACATATACAGGCTTCTGGAAACCCTTTTGCACACATTATTAATATGCAGTTGCCATTTAAGCTGATCATCTATAGTGACCCCCAAGAGGCGGTGGTGTGATACTTGCTCAATTGGGCTGCCGTTTATAGACAGACTAAGAGAGAGCGGGCATAGCTGGTGCTTTTGACGTGTGGTTATAACCATGCATTCTGTTTTTGACGGATTCAGGGACATGGAGTTAGAATGACACCAATCGGTGACCTCACGCAGACTTTCCTGCAGACGCGTGTTAAATGCAGCTACATTTTTGTGAGGAGTGTGTAGTGTGCAGTCATCAGCAAACATGTCACAAGAAATATCGCGGCAACTAATATGCAGTGGAAGGTCTTTCCTGTCTAAGCTTCTTGAGAAGGTTGTTCTCAACCAGCTCAACCTCCATCTCACCGACAACAACCTCCTCAGTCCATTCCAGTCTGCCTATCGCAAAAATCACAGCACTGAAACAGCCCTTCTACATATCTTAAACGAGCTGCTTCTCTCCACCGACTCTGGCAACATCTCCCTTCTTACACTACTCGATCTCTCTGCCGCCTTTGACACTATAGACCACTCTATCCTCCTCCACCGACTCCACCACTCCTTCGGCATCACCGACTCTGCTCACTCCTGGTTTCTCTCCTACCTCTCCGACAGACAGCAGTCCGTCACCATCAACGGCGTCTCTTCCAACCCGGTAACGCTCTCCTGCGGAATTCCACAGGGATCCGTCCTGGGCCCGGTCCTTTTCACACTCTACACCTCTCCTCTGTCCAGCATCATCTAGTCTCACCGCATACACCACCACCTCTACGCTGACGACTCACAACTGCAAGACAATGACAAACTCGACAACACTCAGTCACTACTGACTCGCACGGCTGACTGCTACGAAGACGTGAAAAACTGGATGACAGCAAACAAGCTTAAACTGAACGACGACAAAACGGAAGCCATGCTGGTAGGCACTCGCCAGAAACTCTCCCAGCTCCCTCCCTCTCTCCACCTTCAACTCGATAGCACCCCCATCTCCCTCTCTGACTCGGCCAAGAACCTCGGCGTCATCCTCGATTCCTCTCTGTCCATGACCAGCTTCGTCTCCGCCACGACCCAGGCATGCTATTTCCACCTCCGCCGCATCAGTCAGATCAGAAAATACCTCACTACCGAAGCTGCCACCAAACTTGCTGTCTCTCTCATCTTATCTCGCATCGACTATTGCAACTCTCTCCTTTCCGGTCTCCCTCACTCCACCATCTTCACTCTCCAGCGCGTCCAGAACAATGCTGCCCGCCTCGTCCTCAGAAAGAAAAAAATCCGACCACATCACACCCCTGCTCAAACTCCTCCACTGGCTCCCAATCCCCCAACGCATCCAATACAAAGTTCTGTCTCTCTGCTACAAATCCCTGAACAACTGCGCTCCTGCCTATCTCTCTAACTTACTTCACCCCTACACACCTTCCCGCTCTATCCGCTCTGCCTCCGACCCTCTCCGCCTCCACATCCCTCGCACCAAACTTAACACTTTCGGCCCCCGCTCCTTCTCCGTCTACGGTCCATCCACCTGGAACACTCTCCCACTCTCTCTCCGTCAGAAACACTCTCTCTCCTCCTTCCAGTCCGCCCTCAAAACTCACCTCTTTCAACAGTTTTAGCACTATATCACCACACTCCCCACCCCAAGCTGACCGTCGTAATGTATTTCACTGTTTGTGGTACGTGAGTCATTGTCTAAAGCGTGCGCATGCGTGCGCGAGTTGTGAGTGTGCGCTTAGAGTTATAATTATTATAAGATAAGCGCATTATAAATACCGTAATTATTATTATTATTATAAATATGCAGAACAGCTATGGCCCGAGGACAGAGCCCTGAGGCACGCCGCTTTTGACGTGACCATACGAGGAGTAGGATCCATTTAACAGTACTCTTTGCTTCCTTCCGCTTAAATATGAAGTGAACAATGAGACAGCATCTGCATTGCAGAGATATGCTTGAAGTTTTGACAAAAGAATGTTATGATTTACAAAGTCAAAAGCTTTCTTAAAATCAATAAAGATCGACCCAGTTATTTGGGAGTTATTTATGGATGCTAGCCACGCATCAATAAGTCTTGTTAGTGCCGTGTGGCAAGAATGCTTGGGGCGAAAGCCGGACTGAAATACGTGCAATAGACTACGACTCTCCAAATATTGATAAAGGTGTTTGTGCACGTGTCTTTCAAGAGGTTTGGAAAGGCTGGATAATATTGAGATGGGTCTATAGTTATTAACATCAGACAGATCTTTTGATTTTAGCAAAGGGATAACCTTGGCTTGCTTCAGTTCTGATGGAAATATATTTTGTTGGATGCATAAGTTATAAAAATATACGTTAACGATTTTACTGTATAGGGAAGGGACAGTTTCAGGATTTTAGGACTGATCTCGTCAGGTCCCGATGATTTTTTGTTTTTCAGTGACCCGATCAGTTTTCCTACTTCATACACAGCTAGAGGCGGTATACAGAAGGGGGGTTTGTCCTTAGTCTTCTGCTTACAGAAGTTAAGCAGGGACTCCGGTCATGTGTAAGACGCTTTTCCGCTTGAGGGTATGATTGACTCGGCAACAGACAAAAAATGTTTGTTAAAGTTGTCTGCAGTAATACTAGAAGGAATGGCTGACGATTTCTTGCTGTTACCGCGGGTGACGAGATTAACTGCGCGCCAGAGTGCGGCAGTATCTCTGTCTTCTTTAATCATTCGTTCAAAGAGAGACTTTTGAGCCCTGCGTACCATAGACTTGACACGGTTACGTTGTTTTTTGTATTCGTTAAATAGCTTGTGTCTTCTTAAGTCATTTCTCAATTTCATAGCTTCAATTATTCCTTGCGTTAGCCAAGGCGGTAACGTGTGGTTTTTTACCCGATTTTGCCGTAAAGGGGCGTGTTTGTTAAGTACTCTTGTAAAGAGTCGATACCAAATAGTCAGAGCCTTTTCAGGGTCAGTTTCGTTATTAACGACATTAAATGGTGTTTGATCAAGGTCTGCTAGAAGAGCAGACTGATTAAACTGTTTAAATGAGCGGTACGTTATAGTTGTGTGCCCGTTCTTACGATGCACTGGCAGTTTTGTTGACCAGGAACACACAGTAGGAAAGTGATCACTGATGCTGAGGTCAGGAACACTAACATTGAACACACTAAGGGGACGGTTGGTGTAAATGTGATCAATGAGTGTTGCGGTTGTTTTTGTGATCCTAGTAGGGGCCGAAACTAATTGTTCTAAGCCGGTTTGTGTGGTGATGCAATCCCACGCGGTATGGGGCTTCAACATATCTATGTTAAAGTCGCCTAGTAGTAACGCATCACAGTTAGGTAGGCCAACTTTTTCTACTGCATGCAAGAAATCGTCGTACCATTCAAACTTGGCTGATGGGTTACGATAACAAAAGCCGATGAAGACGGGTTTAGTTTTTGGAGCCCTAAATTCCAACCAAATGCACTCAACTTCCGGAGTTTCTATGTCCTCACGCCTTTTTACTAAATGTTGGACTGAGTTATGGATGTAAACGGCAAGCCCTGTCTGACCAAGTACACGAGGGTCACGTCGAGTGATGCTAAAGTTAGGTATGTGAACGGCTTCATCGCTTATGTCCGAGTTAAGTCACGTCTCACTAAGACCAAACAGGTGGAATGGTTCAGACGAGTTTAGAAAAACATTCAAATCGGCCACCTTGTTAAAAAGATGGTAGATGTTCAAGTGACCAGTTTGAAGGCTTCCGTGTGTCTGAGCATTATGGGTCATGTTGAATTTTAACTCTCCCAAATGAAGTGCAACACAATACAAAAAATATATAAACAGAGGGAATCGGGAATAAAGTTTCAATGCAGTAAAGCGCGGCTGAAGTTATAGCACCTCGTATCAAAACGTCACAAATGGTGTCCAACACAGCGTTATCAAATGAAGATCGCTTTTGATTAATAGTGTATCCACGTATTAATGCTGCGCAAGCTGTCTAAATGAATGAACAAATGGTGTAGCCTGCGATGTGAAGTATCGTAGGCTGAACACTTGAAACCGTACTGTCACAATGAAAACTTAGCGGAGCTTTGGTAATCAAACCAGGCGAGAAAATCACGGAAGTTGAGGCACACTGTCAATCACTGCTTTGGAATAAATCACAAGCGAACGCAGAAGAACCGTATATAAAGAAGCACACGTAACACTGACGTAATAATGAACTGCCTCACACACCCACAGTGAAGCACAACGGTGAAGGATCACTGATCACACGACACTGAATTACCAACCGCGTAAGTAGCTGACGTATCCATTGGCACCATTCGCTGTGGGCACCTGGCATAACTGGTGGTACGGTGGCAGACTATTAACCGGATAAGCAGATACACTGGTTGGTGGGCGATGTTGTTGCCATGGTGCTGCAGTTGAAGAGTTGGTATGTATTTGCAGCAGATGATGGTACTGAAGTTGCTGCCAGTCAGGAACCGGCATGAAGGGCATCTGTTGTAGATGTTGCTGCTCCTGTTGTAAATGTTGTTGCTGCGCCTGTTGTAGCTGCAGCTGCTCCTGCTGTTGAAGTTGTTCATGGTCCTGTGGTTGAGGCTCCTGGCGTAGAGGTGGTTGTACTGGTGATGTGGGACCAGCAGAACCGGATACAATAGTGTCAGAAGTGGAAGTGTCACTCTGTACATTCAAGCTACCACCAGCTAAGACCTTTGAGTAGAGTTTCGTCTTAGTGGTCGCCTGAGAGCTTCTGTGCTGGTGAGTAATTGCATCAGTCTGGTTGACAGCTGGACCACCGTACTTGATATTGCCGGCAAGCCTCCGGGTTCCCACGTGGGATGGATGAATGGGATCAAGTCGGCCTTTGTTGTCCACACGGTACAGCGCCTTCCGGGGAAGACCGCTTGGGGCTAGGAACACGCCCGCATTGTCAACAAAGATAGCGCGCATCTTCTTTGCCACGTGGCACAGATTTGCGTTGGAGGGGGAAATACGTTGGTTAAGGCGAGAGTTTTTCCCCTGGGCAGCAGGCAAGATAGATGAGGCCTGGATGCTTGCTTTGGGGAACACGCCTTTGCAAGAAGTGACCAGTCTCTCCCACTGCTGACTGGTGATTTCATGCGTCTTGCAATCGTTCACCCCTACGTGGAAGGTGACCAGTTGGACGCGGGGTGACTGCGGCTGCTGCTTGAGCCAGTCAGTCAAGTGGGAGATTTGCAGGCCGGATATTGAGATGACCTGTACCTTTTCACCCTGGTACATGGTCATCTTCTCTCCCTTGAAGTTTCGCACGACGGAGTCCCCGATGACGAGCGTGGTTGTGTCTACCTCTACGTTGTGATCAAAGACCCGCTCGCACGGAAGAAAGTCCTTGCGCTGCTGCTGGCTCCCGGCAATCCGATTACCGCCCCCTTGCCGCTGGCCAGGCTGAGACGGCCCGCTCCCCTCACAGTGGTTGTCTGCGATAGGGGAGGCAACGTTGACCGTAATTACCGCACTCCCTGGGGCTTGCTCCTTCTGGCTACTCGGAGGGTTGTTCTTAGGAACGGTAATCCTTACTGGGATCACATCACCAGCTGTAGTGGACACAGGCTTCATACTAGTGATTGCATCACTGTTTACGGGCATAGAGCCTTCAGGCGTTGTTGACACTAGTAGTTGGGGGGTTTGGCCAGAGGCAACAGGTAGCCCTTGTTCAGAGTTCAGTCTTTGCAGAGTGTCGTCGACGAGACAGTGAAATTCTGCCATGTTTGTCAATTGATCATGTAAGTGGGACAGCTTGCCACACATACAAGACTCTAACATCCGGAGGTCATTTGCCATCTTCACCGCAGACTCGCACACCTTACTGTCAATCTGCTTAATATTTAGCATAGTGACAGTTCTCAGCTGACACAACTCTTGATGGAGAGCCTCGACGGCGGCCTGGCTGTTGCAGAGTTGGGTCTGGAGCTTTAGGATGATAAGCGGCTTTTCGTCTCGGACACCGGACACCACCAGCTCGCTATAATCAGAATCCACCTGAGTGCACGAGACGGGTAACCCGGGCGAGGTCAAGTTCTCGGTGGTGACGTCACCCGTAGACGCCACTTGGGTAACAATATGGCTGACAGTACTTGGTGTGAAGGGGGCAGGTTCGGGTGTGGAGGGGGTAGTGGCAAGGGACTGACTGGCAGGAACATCAGAGTGATCAGAGAGGGCGGAGTGGAGATCATCCCGTAGATGTGGCCCGCTGGAGGAGGGGTGTGGGATGGAGGACGGGGTAGGCGGACCGTCACTGGTCATGTCACTCACAGCGCTGACGGTGGTCACGGTCAGAGGCTCGGGGACAAGATTAGCGGAGCTGTTCCGAGGGTTACAGGACTGAACAATCGGCGAATCTGGAGGTAGAGTCGTCAGTCTCCAATCCGATTAAAGGGAGGGATGAGTCCAAAATTGCCCGAGGAGGGGTGTCTGGGAATGATACTATCGGGGAGATGGTGGGATCGCATGACTGGTCACGCGGCATGTCAACAGGGACATTGTCAGCAGGGTCTGCGCAGCCGTCTTTCAGCTGTTGGACGAATGTACACAAAGAGTCATATTCGCTTAGGACCCACGTGTCCTTGTTGTGTCCCTGAATGAGACAGGTGCCGCCAGTCTTGCGACGCACGTGGAAGTAGAGGGTGATGGTGATTTTTGGTTTTGCTCTCCCCCTAAGTCATCGGGAATGTCAGGATTGGAACAATCCAGGTAGGAGTCACCACACTCTACAGGTTCATTTCTGGCGTCTGTGTCTCTCCAGACTGCAGTGTAACCGCCTCTTGCCTGGAGCAGGTTGACGTAGCGGTGGTAGAGGGCAGTTCGCCAGCGCTTGAGGGTGATGACGCCATTGGGGCCGTTGCTGTAGAAACGCGTTTGCTGGCCGCACGCAGTGTCCTTCAGCACCGGGTTATCTCTCTTAAAGGGATTGGTGGGGGTGGCGAGGGTGGGGTCTTGCGTCACGACACTTAGAGAGAGGAATGAAGATGCCATCGCGACTCGGACTTGGTGGTATGCTGTAACCCGGCACTCAGCGCCAACTTTAGAGAGTTAGAAACAGGGGTAGGTGTAGAGGGTGGTGGGATCAGCAAACATTGTGACACCCCTCAGGAAGTGCCAGCGTGTCTGCAGGGCTGACAGGAGTGGAGTCTGGTGGGGTGGTGGAGACGATACAGCATCGTGTCACAGAGTCAGTAAGCCGAAAAGCAAACATTGGCTGCTTAGATCTGAAGTTCAGCAATAGACTGCTCTAGTCACAGTCTAACTCCTCACAGTTACTGACAGTGCAAGGGATGAAATATATAATTGAACAAAAAATATAGACAATGGCAGGCATAAGTTCTACTATATTCAATAAGTTCCAGAAAACAAAGTGGATGACGATGCGTTCAAAATTACGAGAAGAATATCATAAAGTGATCGTTCGTATGATCGGATTTACCTTGCACGACGGACAAAGACTAAGAGAGGGGGAGGGAGGGGGGGGGAGAGAGAGAGTAAGTAAGTGATTGCTTTACGTCCCGCAAGCGACAAAGGCCTTCTCAGGACGTGCCTGCGCTAAATGAAGAAATGAACTGCAAGAAGCGCAGACAGGAGGGAGAATTTCAAAAGAAAAATACAGATGAATGGACAAGAAAGACAGAAATACAAACCCCCAAAAGAGTAGAACTCACCTTGCAGGGGTTAGACAAGATGACCCTAGGAACTAAAAAGTAGACAACCCCACCAAGATCCCCTAGGGCAGACCCGGTGGGGGTGAGAGAGAGAGAGAGAGAGAGAGAGAGGAGAGAGAGAGAGAGAGAGAGAGAGAGAGAGAGAGGAGAGAGAGAGAGAGAGAGAGAGAGAGAGAGATGATGATGAATCTTTTTTTATTCAGGATAAAGCCATTAGGCAACTCAATGCCTGTCTTACAAGCTGTCCTGTAAACAAAAGAGAACACAACACGAAAAGAAACACAGCATGCAAATAATAATAATAATAATAATAATAAGATGAGGAAACAAAACTACGGGGGGGGGGGGGGGGGGGGAAACAATAGGGGAATCATCGAAAGGAGGAATAAAAATGACAATGGAGAATTTGTAACTGCCTCCGATGCAAAAAAGCAAGAGAACGAAACGCGTGCACAGCATTAATATTATACTCATCTAAGACAGTGTCATCGAATCAGCAGCATCAATAGCGTACAGAGACACCGACAAGACAATAGATGATCAGTTAGCAAATGTAAGGAGAAAGAGAAAATTATTTGACGTTTACGTGTTATCAGCAGTATTATTCTTATATGGCAAACTGTGAAGTCACGCTGATTGGAAGTGAGTGTGCAATGCACGTTTAAAATGGGTTTTATCGGAAAATGATTTAATGTTTAATGGCAATGAGTTCCAGACAGAACTACCAGAAAATAGAAGCCTTGACTTGTAGAGATCTATCCGTGGGCGGGGTAAGTGAAGCAAGTCATTCCTCGTATGTAGTTGATGCCGAGGGCTGAAGTTAAATATCATGCGCAGATATTCCGGGGCTTGATAATGGCATATTTTGCGCATGAGGACGCATTTGTTAAATTTGAGTTGTTCCTTCAGTGTAAGCAGGCCAAGGGATTTTATTTTCTCGTCCGTGGAAGTAGGGTTAGGAATAATTAACTTAATTGAACGACGATACAGCGAGTTTAGTTTTTTTAAAATGAAGTTCACTGCATTCGTCCCACAAAGAGGATGCATAGTCACAGTGGCTTTTAATGTGTGCGTGAAAGAACAATGTACAGCACTTTGTACTAAGAATATGTCTAAGTTTAGATAGCAGAAATACATTCCTGGACAAGGTTTTGCACAAACTGTCGATATGCGGCGACCAATTCAGCTGGTCGTCAATTACAACTCCCAGTAGGCGGTGCCTGGATACTTGTTGGATAGGTTTATTGCCAAGTGACAGTTTCAGAGGGGCAGGATGTAGCTGACGC
>BTPG01000007.1:183537807-183677807 GCA_036245525.1 Semisulcospira habei | reverse complement strand
TGACTGTGGCTCGGGTAGATCCTGCACTACCTACCACACCTGCTTCATTCAGGACCCGTATAATCCATCGCCGCACAGTTCCTATCTTCACCGTTCTGTGAGGGGAGAAAGGAGAGATGAGCAGCTGAGTTGAGTCCTGACGCAAAGGCTCCGTCCGACGCAGGTATTCCTGAAAGTAACTCATTGGACATAACCTTTCATCCTCGCACCGTCTCAGCTTAACTGGTGGAGCTCTGTGTGACGGGCGATCGGTCTTGGAACCAAACTCCGTTTGAAGAGTAACTGAGTTACTTCCGATATGACACAATTCACTTTTGACTGAGAATAACATTAGGTCACTCACTCGCCTGGCAGTGTAAGCTGCCAGAAGAAAGGTGAGTTTCAGCGTGAGTCTCTGTAGCGATATATCCCTGGCGGGATGCCACTCCGTACCTGACCAATATCCCAGGTAGGATTCACACGGACAGGCGGTGGTCTCTCATTAAATGTACCACGCACAAATCTACACACAAGAGGGTGCTGTCCCACTGGGAAAGGCTTATGTGGTTCTAACAGGCTCGAGATACCCGACCTGTGAACATTGATACTTCTCCAGGCCATTCCTTTATGGAACAGGTGTAGCAGGTACTCCAGAAGTTTATCTACAGAAACTGTAGTTGGGTCCATATGCTTGTCGGTACACCAGGAGACCCATGATTTCCACACAGACTGATATTGGCGTCTGGTACTCGACCGCCAACCACTCTGAAGAATTTGAAAAGCTTCCGGTTGTAGTTGCACACCTGTGGCCTCCCGCATAGCGGCCAGACTGTCAATCGCAGATGTTCTACGTCCTTGACCGGATAGCCTGTCACTGTGTGATCAGTAGATTCTGGCAGGTCTTGATCCGTCTCGGGGTGTCGTACAGAAGTTGCATCATGAGCGGGAGCCACGGGGCATCGTTCCAGCACGGGGCTATCAATAGTAGTCGATGAGGAAGCCCCCGCAGCTTGTTCAGCACCGCAGGTACTAGAGTCGGCGGTGGAAAGGCGTACAGCAGAGGAAAGTTCCACTCCTGTGACAGGGCATCGACAGCATAAGCTTGTCTGTCGGACCGATCCAGGGTCATGTACCGCCTCAGTTGCTTGGTCCGTCGGGACGCAAACAGGTCTAGGTAGGGCCGGCCGAAAAGAAGAAATATCTGATTCACTACGCGAGGGAGAAGAAACCACTCTGTGTCCTTCTGCCGTGATAGTGAGTCGGCCACAGAGTTGGCGATTCCCTTCACGTACACTGCCTGTAATGTAATCTTCCTCTGCTGGCACCACAATAAGATCTGGCAGGCTAGGTCTGACAGTTCCGCTGATCTTGTCCCCACTTCCTTGGCGAGATATGCCACTGTTGTTTTGTTGTCGATCTGAATGCACACTGTTCGGTGTAGAAGTTGTGCTTCGAAGTGACGTAGGGTTAGCTGGACTGCTTTCATTTCCAGAAAGTTGATATGCTTCCCGCGCAAGTGCGCTGACCATCTGCCGTGAGCCGTGCCGGACTGTAGGCTGCCCCCCCCCCCCCACCCTCTTTTGCTGGCGTCCGTGGCCATAATCAGGTCGGGCTGCGAGTTGCGGAGGGGGCGGGGGGAGGGCCGTAGATTTCTCCAGAACTGTAGGTCCTTCTCTGCGCGCTGATCGAAGGTCACTGACCGGTGCAAATGGGAGGGTTGCTTGTAAACCGCTCTCAGTGCCGCTTGAAGTTGCCTCGTATGCAGCCCGGCCAGTGAGGTTGCGTAAGCGGCGAAGGTCAGCTTCCCTAAGAGGGTCAGGAGGGTACGGCAGGTGACTGTTTTCTTTTGTAGTGCCACAGCTGCCAGTCGTCGTATATCCTCCACCTTGTCTAGGGGGAGTTTGACAGACAGGTCCCGACTCGACCAGTCCAAGCCCAGGTAAGTGAATTCCTGACTGGGTGACAACTTGGATTTGTCGTGATTGACGCTGAAGCCCAGGCTGCGGAGGAGGGACATCACCTGTCTTGAGTGGCGTAGGGCCAAGTGTCTGCTGGACGCAAGAATCAAAATATCGTCCAGGTAAAATAGAATCCGAATGCCCCTGGAGCGAAGGGTGTGCATAATAGGTCTTGTCACTCTTGTAAACACACGAGGGCTGGTGGCCAGGCCAAAGGGAAGGCACCGAAACTGATAGCATTTCCTCCGCCAGATGAAGTGTAGAAAGCGCCGGTGACGTTGGTTTACCGGTACGTGAAAATAGGCGTCCTTCAAGTCGATAGAAACTGCGTAATCCCCCTTTGCAGCGACTGGAACACGTCCTTGATGGTAGTCATGGAGAAGGGGGTGGCACTGACGTACTGGTTTAGAGGCCGGAGGTTGATGACGGGTCTCTGGCAGCCGTTTTTCTTCGGAACCAGAAACATTCGGCTGTAGAAGCCGCGGGTTCTGGGTGCTCTCTCTATAGCTCCCTTGCGTAACAGGGCCTTTACTTCTAAGTCGATAAGATTGGCTTTGGGATTTGACAGGTGATTTTCTGTTGCCCGAGTTGGTCGTACCGGGGGGGGGGGGGGGGGGGGGTGGTTTCGTGCTGAACACTATAAGGTACCCTTGAACGGCTCCTAGTACAAATTTCGAATCCGTAAGGGTACGCCAACTGGCCAAGTGGTTTGCCAGGCGGCCTGCTAGCCTGTCGCAGTCACGCCTTCTTGTTGGTTTTGAAACTGAATGGACGGCCGCGCCCTCCCTGTCCGGGTTGTCGTCGATAGTCGGGTCGATAGTTGGGTCGACGAAACTGCTGAGTGGGAGGGGAGGGCGCCTCTGGAAAGGGACGTTTAGGGGGGGTCGAAGAGTCCGCAGTCGGCGGGCCTTTTCGTTCCTCTCCGCTAAATCGGCGCTTGTGGGCCTGGTCGCGGAACCTTCTCATTGGCCGGTGATGTTTGAAGGCACTTTTTAGCTCCATCCGGAGCTTGATATCGTGTGCCATGGCCTCCAGATTTCCCTTGAACAGATGGGAGGCGGACGGTTGCAGGGCGATCAAGAGCCTTGGTTTGTTTGTCGAGCAGGGCGTTGACGCAGAGTTGCCGCCTCTCCTTGCATATGCCGTTTGACTCAGCGGCTAGGATACGTAGGGCGTGGCCCAGGTAAGTGCCTACTTCCTGGCACAACGAGTCTCTCACTGATGGTATCTCCGAGTCGCTGGCCGCGTCGGCAGTAGGGAGGCGGGATACACAATCGTTGACAGTATTCATGGCAAGACAGATGGCATGGGCTGCTGCCTCGATGCAATTTTGTAATGAGGACAGCTG
Source organism: Semisulcospira habei (assembly GCA_036245525.1). Lineage (NCBI taxonomy): Eukaryota > Metazoa > Mollusca > Gastropoda > Semisulcospiridae > Semisulcospira > Semisulcospira habei. Next base: position 183,674,522 of record BTPG01000007.1, on the reverse strand, counting down.
CTCTTCCCTTCTTTCATCCGCCTCAGGTAGAGGGAAGAAGGTCGGACGGCTCTGGGCGGCGAACATTGTTGCATCGCTATGGCCGGTATAAGATTTAATCATCCTGCTGGCCTTGACCTCTTTCCAGGCACCTGGTTTGTCCAAGGCCCGTGCATGAAACCACAGGTCTTTAGCCGTTTGTGGAGGCTCGCGATGCGGCCGTTGTTGGCTGAGGGCGACCTTGAAACCGCTCAGGTGGAATTCCTGTAGAGCCGGAATTGTTGCGAAGGGGTTGACCTCTGGTACCTGTGTCACCGTGTCCCCCGTCTCGGAATCACTTATATCCTCATAGTGAGACCCCTCACCTGAGGAGCGCGGGGATGTGTACGCTGCCGTGGGAGAGTGCTCAGGTACCTCGAAAAGAGGAGGTTGCGGGCTGTAGAGCGGCCGCAGTGGTTGGCGCGCGAGGGGTGCGAGGCCTGGCGCCGCGCGGTAGGGGGCTGGAGGCAGGCTTGGATTGGCCGGGACTGACATTGGTATCGGCGGAAAATCCCCAGGGCCCGGTATCCTGTAGCGTATGGCGCTGCCGACAAAAGTCAAAGGTAGAACCATGAAGCACTTGAAACAATGCCGGCAAATGACAACATCCGAACACGGAGGGGTGTCATAGCACGACTGTGGTTCCACGAGGTCTGACTTGGCGCCAGCGACACGGCCAAAGAGGCGGGGGTCGAGGCTGCAGGCGTTTACTCAGGGGGTACAAAGAACCGAGCCTGGAAAACGCAAAGCAACTTACCGTAAGTTTCTGAATGCGGACGTTGCGTTGAGACTGGTGTCAGCAGCGGTGAAAGTTGCGAAATCATCAGAGTTGCCAATTCTTGCAGTTGTTGGTTAGGGATCAGGTTGGCTGGGCCGGTGCCAGGCTCGCTGGACCGGTCTTGCTCTCGGTTATCCGACATCCTTTCGGTATGGCGAGTATTACAAAAAGCGGGAATTCTTGGAGGGAACGGGTATATATACCCTCCCGTTATGGGCATAATACTTCCTTCCAGAGAGACTATCCAATCGAGCAACCGGGCTATCGCCCACGCTCTCTGGAAATTTTCTCCAACTACTCGTGTAGTTATCAAGGTTAACCAAAGCTCGGTACTTAGAGATAGAGTATTACAATACCCAAAGGTGTAAGCTGTTGCACATATCATGTGCAGAAATTATGTGCGCACGTACGTGTGTATGTGGATGTACAAAAGTGCGCATGTGCACGAGTACATGTATATGTATGTATGTGTGTGTGTGTGTATGCGTGTGTGTGTCCTTTATTATTAGTTAGTTTTTGTTGTTTTGGTTGGTGTTCCTTTTTTAAGTAGCTTAGCAAGGACAGATTGTAAGAAAGGCCTGCGCGCCTAATATCTCAATCCTTGGAAAATAAAGTTTCGTTCGTTCGTTCTCTCTCTCTCTCTCTCTCTCTCTCTCTCTCTCTCTCTCTCTCTCTCTCTCTCTCTCTCTCTCTCTCTCTCTCTCTCTCTCTCTCTCTCTAACACACTGAACATAAGCGCATCGCCAGGAAGAATAGATCCTCATCGCCCGGAGAGCGCATGAGGATCTAAGCCTCTTGGAGATGTTTGGACCTCGCGCGCATTCACGCACTAACACGCACACATACATCTACGCGCTTTCAGTAGAGCGTGCAGGTGGCCCGTGTACTTAGTATAATTTTTATCATGTAGCTAGGTAAAGTCAACCTGCTTTCAAACACATTATTGCAAGAATGAAATTGTACCGTGAAGTTCTAGTTTTGTCACCATTTTCTCAAGCCTATGAAGCGAAAGTGAAACTCATATCAGGTAAAATATAATATTACGTAAAAACTAAAACTAACGTCATGAAAAATGACGTTTGACAAATCAATGACGCATATGTCCTGTGCCCCTTATAGAACTCACTGAAGCATTGGCAGATCTGCGAGACTTTTTCAATAGGAGATAATTCAACATCAGAATCAGGTCAAAGACAAAAGGTAGAGACCATTGATAGAGAGGGCAGCTCTCATATAGAAGGGACTTGTGGGTTATGGTTCATTCCTTCTTGTTTTAGGTTATCGTTTTCATGAAAAAGGCTAGTGGGCATCTTGTCAGTTTCACTAATGCAACGATTGGCTTCACATGTTAGCTGCTGTCCGTTCATGCGTGTATTGAAAAGCAAGTTTAAAAGTTTGTACACACTAAGAAATATTTCATTACTACTGGTCAGTTGTAGTTTAGGTGCTTATTAATGCAAGCTCCGCCCTCTTTATTTTTAGGCAGGGATCATGCACTGGCCATGTAGGAAGATATTTTTCATTGGGAAGGGAAGGGAGGTGGGGTGGGGTACAGTGTGACTGACATATTACTTTCCAGCCTAAAACAAACACAAAAATGGGTGGGGTGAGGGGATGTGGAATGAAAGCGGGCAGACATCTCAACGTCATGGTCATGAATACACCTGTATGGGTTGCATATGGTCATGAAAACACCTGTATGGGTTGCATGTGGTCATGAATACACCTATACGGGTTGCATGTGGTCATGAATACACCTGTATGGGTTGCACGTGGTCATGAATACACCTGTATGGGTTGCATGTGGTCATGAATACACCTATATGGGTTGCATATGGTCATGGAAACACCTGTATGGGTTGCATGTGGTCATGAATACACCTGTATGGGTTGCATATGGTCATGAAAACACCTATATGGGTTGCATATGGTCATGAATACACCTATATGGGTTGCATGTGGTCATGAATACACCTATATGGGTTGCATGTCGTCATGAAAACACCTATATGGGTTGCATGTGGTCATGAATACACCTATATGGGTTGCATGTAGTCATGAATACACCTGTACGGGTTGCATGTCGTCATGAATACACCTGTATGGGTTGCATGTCGTCATGAATACACCTATATGGGTTGCATGTGGTCATGAATACACCTGTATGGGTTGCATGTCGTCATGAATACACCTGTATGGGTTGCATGTCGTCATGAATACACCTATATGGGTTGCATTTGGTCATGAATACACCTATATGGGTTGCATGTGGTCATGAATACACCTGTATGGGTGGCATGTCGTCATGAATACACCTATATGGGTTGCATGTCGTCATGAATACACCTATATGGGTTGCATGTGGTCATGAAAACACCTGTATGGGTTGCATGTCGTCATGAATACACCTGTATGGGTTGCATGTAGTCATGAATACACCTGTATGGGTTGCATGTCGTCATGAATACACGGGTTGCATGTGGTGTGGACCTCTTACATGCTGACGTCACATCACTCTTGCTGTTAACGATTTCAGGAAATGATACGTAAAGACGCATCACGTGACACCAACAGTACTGCTCATTTCTCTAAAATTCTTTTGTATCTCAACGCGACATAGCTGGCAGATCTGACTGCTTCACAAATACTAGTCAAACTGGGTGACAGGTATATTGTAAAAAAGAAAACAATTTAAAGGCAAGATCAGTCATCTATGACAAGTAATATTAGTAGAACGTTTAGCCTCACGGAAGTGTGGAGATACTGGTCTATCCACCTGTGTTAAATCCAGAGGACTTTTAGGTTTAAAGGTCATCTCAGTAAATCTTTTGTCAATGACACAAGCCCCCCCCCCCCCCCCCCCCCCATCCTCCTTCCCTGGCCTGCATGTATACACACAGTTGAGGTGTAATTTGGGTGTAGTTATAGGTGGATTTGAGGTGTAGTTCTGGGCAGTGGGCAGATGTTTACATCTGCACGGGACATAGACGACCCCGGCCCCCACGAGTCCCCTGCTGCCTTGCAGGCTTGGCCGCTTGGCTGCGGAAAGGCTAAGGGAGGAAACCACTGACATCAAAGCCCCCGTGTCTCCGGGGAAGGCTTTTGAGCCAGAGACTAAGACAAGGACAGTCTGATATAAAACCTACGACCCGAGGACCTCGATGCCACCGTCCCAGCTTGCTAGGCCATGGCAAACGAACCAAGGGTTTAAAGGGTGGGGCCAGTACTGCGCACACTGCACTCCACCAAAAAGCTCCACCGCGCAGGCTTTAGGAAACGCCCGAAAATGCCTGCAGACGACGTGGGCAAGCCCTATAGAATCTTCGTTCGCGAAGTCAAGCCAAGAGAGTGAGGTGTAGTCAGAGGGGTAGTTTAGGTGCTTTAGGCATTGGTCAAACATGCAGTGGAAGCTTAGGAAAATGTTTTTCATTCAGGGAGGATTGGCGTGGGGAGGGGGGTGGGGAGGGGCGTGGGGAGGGGGGAGGAGGGGTTGGGGGGGGGGGGGTTGGGGAGGGGATGCAATGTGCCCGACATGTAATGATATTACTTTGTGACCTTCAACAAATCTTTCAAGTGAGTGGAAATCACTATGCCATGGTCATTAGTCATTGCCACAACACAAGGTCTCTCCACTCACTACTCTGTGTCCGTGCGCGCATATGTACGCACACACACACACATGCATACAGCAGTTGAGGTGTAACTTAGGTGTAGGTGTACTTGAGGTGTAGTTTAGGTGCTAATCAGAGGCAGATCAGTCCACCTTTCCCTTGCATACACATACACAGTTGATGTGTAACTCAGGTGTAGTTGAGGTGTAGTTTAGGTGCCAATTAATGAACGTTCCAACTTCTTTATTTTTAGGGGTGGTGATAGAGCAGTGTGTGTGAAGACCACTTTTGCCTTCCAACCACTGCCTGATATGTCTTGCTATGTTTGATACACGTCATGACGACGATAGAGCAGTGTGAGTGAAGACCACTTTTGCCTTCCAACCACTGCCTGATATGTCTTGCTATGTTTAGGGGTGGTGATAGAGCAGTGTGTGTGAAGACCACTTTTGCCTTCCAACCACTGCCTGATATATCTTGCTATGTTTGATACACGCCATGACGACGATAGAGTAGTGTGAGTGAAGACCACTTTTGCCTTCCAACCACTGCCTGATATGTCTTGCTATGTTTGATACACGTCATGACGACGATACAGCAGTGTGTGTGAAAACCACTTTTGTCTTCCAACCACTGCCTGATATGTCTTGCTATGTTTGATACACGTCATGACGACGAGGACTGAAATACTTGTGATTTCATTCAATTTGTCTAATTTTTATCTGGTATGTGTTTTGTGGAGAGAATACAGGAAAACTGAACTCCGGATCAACAGATTGCCATGGTAACTTTGTACACGGGAAGAAGAGGTAGAGAATCCGTTTGGCACCAACTGTAACTGGCTGGAATTGAGAACAGGTGTCTGGATTTTTCCAACCATTTCACTCAAAAGCCTTGTCCATAAATAATAGCAGGATGGGGGAGCAGTATTATCACTCGGCCGTTTTTAAGGATCAATTAACTAACACGCTTAAATGACTTGATACTCTCTTGGGGAATCTGGAGTGCATGCCTCCTTATCAAACCGCTACTGCATAACTACGAGAAGCACCACCTATCATGTTGACCTGTACGTATCAATTAGTGTTACGGTCAGGAATTAGGTGCCGACTCGCTTATGTGAGAGGTACGGTGGCTGAGGACACTTAATCAGGCTTCCATCATACTAATCTCATGCATCTGTCTAAACATCGCATACAACAACTAATAACACAACAGCTAACGTCACAACAACTGACCAAACAACAATTAACACGGACAACAAAGCACACTACGATTTACACAACAGGATCATTCATACTTCACGCATTCACAAGGAGAGAGTAGAAGATTTTACATCACCCCATTTTACTTTAGCATTGGAGAAAGAAACACGCTTAGAAAAAACGGTACAACACAATTTATTAATATTTCGGGTAAATACCCTTAATGTGTTTCTTTCTCCGTTGGGTACTTCTTTGCATTTCACACGCTTGGCAGTCACCTTTTTGGTCTGGATTACTTTAGCATTGGCATAATGATAACTTACGTCTGCTCACCCAACAATGCGAGGCGTTGACTTGGAGTCATGGTGATGGTCGGTGTGCTGTCTAGAGGGTGCCACACAACATGTCACGTCAGGAACGGAGCCTCCGAAAAGCCCACCGACCATTCCTTATATACATCTGCCTAATTCAACTTTTACTTCTACCACGTGGGTTCTTATCCAACGTCCTACGTCATTTTGACCACGTTGAACATCCATACTCGTGTTTGGACACCTGCTCATATACTAATGTCTAGTTGACCTATTTCTCACACAGGATACTCCTGACGTCTTCCCGCATTCCTTTCAGCGTGCCCTTCATCACACGTGTTTGGACACGTGGACATATACCATTGTCTATTCACCCTATTTCTCACACAAGATTCTACTGACGCCATTCCGGCATTCCTTTTAGCGTGCCCTTTACTGATCACGCGTGTTTGGACACCCTTGTCACGACCACAACTCCGTCTTGGTACACATCTCGTACCTGGACTTTGACCCCACCTTTTTAACCCTAATCAGTAATTTAACACTGACCATCCTGTAACTATACCTAATTGTCACCCTGTGACAGTATGTAGACACAGCGCTCAAAATATCGCCGATCACCACCCGCTTATTGTGTTCAGTGAATGATGCCTTTGTAGCTCAGTGATCAGTGAAATGAATCACATACTGGAGGGAGTGGTGGGGGAGAGCTGTCTTTATTTGGTTAGTTTTAGCATGATCCTGAGCCAGGACCAAAATCCAGCAGTCTAATGTCAGTGCTGGGAGCCAGCGTACATGTACATGTTTGGCACAGTTTAATCTTCTGCGAGACGGATTTGTTATGTTACAGGAATATGTTGAGTGTGGTATTGCGCCGTCATGAGTTGAACAGAACAAATGAACCATGACCCCCTCCCCCTCCTCCACCCCAATACAGACAGACATACCCCTTCAGTTTTCCATTGTATATGGCAATATTTATTACTGTCCACTTGATGATGACACGCGACAAACGTGTCGTACATAGAAAGCATTTTTCCCACTATTGCTGTTTGTATTCAAATTCTGCCTCACTGTTTTGTTACGTTTGTCAAGGGACAATGTATGCCAGTGTAACAGCATGTCCTGGTATTCAGTCTTTCCATTTCCACGTCTATTGATAAACTCCTTAATCCAGTTATCACGAAAATGCTTAGGTTTTTGCGAACACATCTGTCTTTGTTTCCTGACCCGTCTCATTATACACGACAGCGGCAGCTACGGTAAACATGGACCGATAATCATTTCTTGTTCCGTTATAGTTTAATGTGCCCGTGCGACTGTATAAAACAAGCAATAATCGTGGTTTTTTTTTTATCTTACATATTCATGGATCTGCTTGATATACTTTGCTTTTGAACAACCCTAGCAGGCCAAAGAGGGTCATTTGGATTATGTCCATTAGTAATGAAATACTTCTCAGTGTATTCGTAATCTCGAAAATGATATGTCCTTCAACACAAATGTTTACAGGCTGTTCATTCACCGATTTTGTCAATAGACATTCACTTGTGATCTACTTCTGATTCCCGGACAGTGTCTATGGAGACAGACAGATCGCTAAAACCTAACTTCCGCATGTTGATGTCCGTCCATTCAGCTTGCTGTCACGTGACGAAAGGCGTGTCAGATTTGACCGGAGGCTGTCCTTCCGCTAATGGACCTACTTCGGAATTCCGCGCCTACTCTCTAACCACATGATTTAGAGAGTTAACTCCCATGTTACTGGGATCAAAATGGTGGAGAAGAAAGCATGGCGATTGAGCGAGCTACAAAGGTTTTTGCAAGAAAGAGGAGTTTGTGTTGGCCAAAGCAGAAAAGCAGAGCTTTTTGATCTCGTACAAAAGGCTCTTGACATTGGACTACCCGTTGATCCCGAGTGCTGTGCTGAAGATCGGGTAGAAGTGATCGGAGCAAAGCTCAAAGATGGGAACATCGAACTGTCGAACCCTGCTTTGTTATCTAGGACTACAGACCTGAATATTTTGCCAGAGTTCTCTATATTCGACATCTGTACATATTTACTAAATCAGAACATGAACTTATCAGCCATAAGGGACTACAGACGATCAGAAGCCTATAGCCTGATGCAAGATGGTTATGTGAACAGCTTGGAAACAATCCAAATGACTGACGGCTATTTCGCAGTGAAGGCCTCAGTCAAACCAAGGACAAGAGACAGGGATCCTGTTACCAAAGCCCAATTTTATTTTACATGGTCTATCCTGACAAAAGTGGATGTTGACACGAGAAGCTGCATTTTATCTGCATTTTGCACCTGCAAGGGGGGGGGGGGGGTGAGTCAATTATTTTTTTTTAATAATTTATGTAGTGTATTTTTAAGGATACTAGTCTATGCAAGCAACCGGTCCGTTACTTTTAAATTTTTTTGTTTCACTTGTTCGTTTGTGTTAAATCGGATCGTGGCAGAAAATAACCAAAAATGATGGGTCTTGCTATTCTACACTAGAGGTAGAACCTAGTAGTATGTTGTGTAGATTCAAGATGGTATTGATCGTGCTGGTAAAATCTACAGTACGGTTTCAAGTGTTCAGCCTACGATACTTCACATCGCAGGCTACACCATTTGTTCATTTATTTAGACAGCTTGCGCAGCATTAATACGTGGATACACTATTAATCAAAAGCGATCTTCATTTGATAACGCTGTGTTGGACACCATTTGTGACGTTTTGATACGAGGTGCTATAACTTTAGCCGCGCTTTACTGCATTGAAACTTTATTCCCTATTCCCTTTGTTTATATATTTTTTTGTATTGTGTTGCACGTCATTTGGGAGAGTTAAAATTCAACATGACCCATAATGCTCAGACACACGGAAGCCTTCAAACTGGTCACTTGAACATCTACCATCTTTTTAACAAGGTGGCCGATTTGAATGTTTTTCTAAACTCGTCTGAACCATTCCACCTGTTTGGTCTTAGTGAGACGCGACTTAACTCCGACATAAGCGATGAAGCCGTTCACATACCTAACTTTAGCATCACTCGACGTGACCCTCGTGTACTTGGTCAGACAGGGCTTGCCGTTTACATCCATAACTCAGTCCAACATTTAGTAAAAAGGCGTGAGGACATAGAAACTCCGGAAGTTGAGTGCATTTGGTTGGAATTTAGGGCTCCAAAAACTAAACCCGTCTTCATCGGCTTTTGTTATCGTAACCCATCAGCCAAGTTTGAATGGTACGACGATTTCTTGCATGCAGTAGAAAAAGTTGGCCTACCTAACTGTGATGCGTTGCTACTAGGCGACTTTAACATAGATATGTTGAAGCCCCATACCGCGTGGGATTGCATCACCACACAAACCGGCTTAGAACAATTAGTTTCGGCCCCTACTAGGATCACAAAAACAACCGCAACACTCATTGATCACATTTACACCAACCGTCCCCTTAGTGTGTTCAATGTTAGTGTTCCTGACCTCAGCATCAGTGATCACTTTCCTACTGTGTGTTCCTGGTCAACAAAACTGCCAGTGCATCGTAAGAACGGGCACACAACTATAACGTACCGCTCATTTAAACAGTTTAATCAGTCTGCTTTTCTAGCAGACCTTGATCAAACACCATTTAATGTCGTTAATAACGAAACTGACCCTGAAAAGGCTCTGACTATTTGGTATCGACTCTTTACAAGAGTACTTAACAAACACGCCCCTTTACGGCAAAAGCGGGTAAAAAACCACACGTTACCGCCTTGGCTAACGCAAGGAATAATTGAAGCTATGAAATTGAGAAATGACTTAAGAAGACACAAGCTATTTAAAGAATACAAAAAACAACGTAACCGTGTCAAGTCTATGGTACGCAGGGCTCAAAAGTCTCTCTTTGAACGAATGATTAAAGAAGACAGAGATACTGCCGCACTCTGGCGCGCAGTTAATCTCGTCACCCGAGGTAACAGCAAGAAATCGTCAGCCATTCCTTCTAGTATTACTGCAGACACCTTTAACAAACATTTTTTGTCTGTTGCCGAGTCAATCATATCCTCAAGCGGAAAAGCGTCTTACACATGCCCGGAGTCCCTGCTTAACTTCTGTAAGCAGAAGACTAAGGACAAACCCCCCCTTCTCTATACCGCCTCTAGCTGTGTATGAAGTAGGAAAACTGATCGGGTCACTGAAAAACAAAAAATCATCGGGACCTGACGAGATCAGTCCTAAAATCCTGAAACTGTCCCTTCCCTATACAGTAGAATCGTTAACGTATATTTATAACTTATGCATCCAACAAAATATATTTCCATCAGAACTGAAGCAAGCCAAGGTTATCCCTTTGCCTAAATCAAAGATCTGTCTGATGTTAATAACTATAGACCCATCTCAATATTATCCAGACTTTCCAAATCTCTTGAAAGACACGTGCACAAACACCTTTATCAATATTTGGAGAGTCGTAGTCTATTGCACGTATTTCAGTCCGGCGTTCGCCCCAAGCATTCTTGCCACACGGCACTAACAAGACTTATTGATGCGTGGCTAGCATCCATAAATAACTCCCAAATAACTGGGTCGGTCTTTATTGATTTTAAGAAAGCTTTTGACCTTGTAAATCATAACATTCTTTTTAAAGAGTACTGTTAAATGGATCCTACTCCTCGTATGGTCACGTCAAAAGCGGCGTGCCTCAGGGCTCTGTCCTCAGGCCATTGCTGTTCTGCATATTTATCAATGACCTTCCACTGCATATTAGTTGCCGCGATATTTCTTGTGACATGTTTGCTGATGACTGCACACTACACACTCCTCACAAAAATGTAGCTGCAATTAACACGCGTCTGCAGGAAAGCCTGCGCGAGGTCACCGACTGGTGTCATTCCAACTCCATGTCCCTGAATCCGTCAAAAACAGAATGCATGGTTATAACCACACGTCAAAAGCACCAGCTATGCCCGCTCTCTCTTAGTCTGTCTATAAACGGCAGCCCAATTGAGCAAGTATCACACCACCGCCTCTTGGGGGTCACTATAGATGATCAGCTTAAATGACAACTGCATATTAATAATGTGTGCCAAAGGGTTTCCAGAAGCCTGTATATGTTGTCAAAATTGAAAACAATTACTGACACCGATACGCGTCTTCTTTTCTACAATGCTCATGTCAAGTCGCACATAGACTATGCATCAACAGTGTGGGATGGTTCTAGTGATGTACATTTGAAGAGGCTGAACTCCCTACATAGGAGAGCTGCTAAGCTTATATTTCCCGATCCCGAACTCTCAACTGTCGAAAAGCTTAAAACTTTAAAAATTCTCCCTCTATCCCAGCACTTTCAGTTCAATAAAGGTGTATTGATGTACAAGCTGTACAAGCAATCATGTCCACTGTAATTGAGTTCTTTTTTCTCAGAAAGGGACATCTGTAGCTTCTAGACATGGACAACAATTCAAAGTACCCCTGCCGCGTATTGATTTATTCAAAACCAGCTTGTCATTCTCGGGAAGTTCATTCTGGAATTCTATTCCTGCAGAAATTAGAAACGCAAAGACGCTCACCTCATATAGGGAAAGCCTCTTCAAACACCTAGAATCTCTGACGTAATCAAATCATTACAGTATTGCACGTGTGTTCAGATGTGTACATGTGCGTGTGTGTGAGTTTGTGTGTGTGTATGTGTGTGTGTATGTGTGCGAGAGAGAGAGAGAGAGAGAGAGAGAGAGAGAGGAGAGAGAGAGAGAGAGAGAGAGAGAGAGAGAGAGTCCATTTTTTCCATAGCCGTACCATAATACTTGAATGCCAAAGAGTACCTTTGAATACTGCATGTACTGTGTATAATGTTTTTGCCTTCATATGTGTGTGCTCGATATGTTGGGCGCGCGCTCGCGTATGTGTGTGTATGTGTGACTCTGTGTGTGTGTGTTTGCGCGCGTGCGTGCATGCTGTGTGTGTGTGTATGTGTGTGTGTCGGCGTGAGAGAGAGAGAGAGAGAGAGAGAGAGAGGGGGGGGGGGGGAGAGAGATAGCACCTGCATACATAATTATTTGCCCTTGCTGTGTGAACTTTAATGTACTTAATGATTCTTTGTTTATTGCTTTACTTTGTATTTTTACTCATTTTATATTTTTGTGCGTACGCGTATGCGGGTAGGTATGTCTGGAGTGCGTGTCCGAGAGCGTGTGTTTGTTTTTGTGCGTATGTGCCTGAGTGCGTGCGTGTATAAGTGTGTGTGTGTGTGTGTGTGTGTGTGTGTGTGTGTGTGTGTGTGTGTGTGTGTGTGTGTGAGTGTTCGTGCATGTGTGCATGCGTACTGAATTGCGGTGTACATGAGAGTGTGTGTGTGTGTGTGTGTGTGTGTGTGTGTGTGTGTGTGTGTGTGTGTGTGTGTGCGTGCGTGCATGCGCGAGTTGTGATGTGCATGCGTGCGTACCTGAGTGCGTGTGTGGGTATGTGTGTGTGTATGTGCGTGGTGCGTGCGTGCGTGCGTGAGCGAATGCAGCAGTGCATGCAGCAGTGTGTGGTATGTGTATGTTTACATGTCTATGTCACTTATGTAGTAGATGTAGCAACGGCAAGTTTGAAAACTGGTCCTGTTACCAATAACTTCTACCGTTGGAAAATAAAGGTTCATTGTTCATTGTTCATTCTCTCTCTCTCTCTCTCTCTCTCTCTCTCTCTCTCTCTCTCTCTCTCTCTCTCTCTCTCTCTCTCTCTCTCTCTCTCTCTCTCTCTCTCTCTCTCTCGCCCGGATCATCCCAGCAGTCACCGGCCACCCAAATACCAGATCTCATTCTCCAAAAGGAGGCAGATGTAAATGCGGGAGAGATTTGTAACCGGACTGGGTGACTGGGTGTAGGCGACTTAAATAGTTTATCAGATAGACAAAAACTGCCCATCTAATACAGTACTCAAGTGCCTACAGAGTTTAAGTCCGAATTCCTTTTGTGGTCTAGGGAAGGACTGGAGATTGCAGTGGAGAGTAGATAAATCTACTCTAGTCTCGCATGCGCACAACTGAAATCCGTCAGTGTTTACTCTTGCCTCGCGTTGTGTTCAAAAAGCCAAAGTTGCTTGCGCAATGGACCGACCACAGTATCCAGAAAAACCCTATTTTGACTGGACTTGTTGTTATCGTTCCTACTGAGCTGCTAGTAACGTGCGCTCGCACGATCAGTCACACCGTCATACATGCACGGACGTACACACACACACACACAAACCTCTCGCACGTACACACGCACAGTCTCAGTCTCGCTCTCACTCTAGCCGCTGAGCATCATAAGATAGAAGTAAGGTTCCAAGATTTATTTGTACCAGAAAAGCATTCATAATAAAACAAACAACATAATCAAAATTAGTCGAACCAGTGCAAGTGCCAATAACCTTAAAACACCTCAGGCCTAACACCTATACCTTCCGACACGATACCTAGCAAACCTATCTCCTATGCCTGACACCTACAACGATGAATACGATTCCTAGTGAACCTAGCTCCTAGGCCTAACACCTATACGCACTTACCAATAAAACCTACGCGCTGTCCTAACGCATCCTAAACCCTATTTGGGTGAACTAAACCGAAACACTACTGTCCCTATAGGATAGGGCCGGGGTGGTTCGAGATGATCATTATTCACAACCGTCTCGTGGGGTAGGGTCGGGGTGGCTCGAGGTGATCATTATTCACAACCTCCTCGTGGGGTAGGGTCGGGGTGGCTCGAGGTGATCATTATTCACAACCGCCTCGTGGGGTAGGGTCGGGGTGGCTCGAGGTGATCATTATTCACAACCGCCTCGTGGGGTAGGGCCGGGAAGTGTGAGAGATCATTATTCACAACCGCTCACGGGGGAAAGGGACTGGAATGTGAGAGATCATTATTCACAACCGCTCACAGGGGGAAAGGGACTGGAATGTGAGAGATCATTATTCACAACCGCTCACAGGGGGAAAGGGACTGGAATGTGAGAGATCATTATTCACAACCGCTCACAGGGGGAAAGGGGAGGGTGATCATTATGCACAACCACCGACGAGACTGAGAATCGGCCGCTTTATATAGGCTCCCAGCCTCTGGGTCCGGAAACTACGTCACAGCTTCGCGCGTGTAGTCCGCTACACACTAACTAGCTAAGTCAGCAAAATTCTCGCTCACAGTGCGCCCAGCGTGCACTAAACCACTGAACTCTGACTCGCTGGTAGTAACTAGCGATAGCGTTAGCAGAGGGCTCCTCTGCTACACTCCCTCCTCCTTAAGACCTAATGTGCACGACACATTAGTCAAACAAAAGGAATAAAGTCGCACAAACTAAATAAAATGCACCAAGTTCAAGAAAATTACTTCTGGCATGCACAGTAAAATCCAAATTCAAAAGAAATTCAACAAATTCAACAAAATAAAATCGTGATGCATGCGCAAGAAAATTAAAACAAAATTAAAACCAAAGTCCAAATTAATAAAACATTCAAAACACATTTTAAAACATGATCCCTGATCATGAACACGCATGAGCAACCATTTCAGCAACCGTGATGCGCTCGTGAAAATCAACAAGCTTCAGCACCACTCAAAATGCATAGACACTGCATGAAATAATCCACAAAAAAGCAACAACTAAAGAAACGAGGTTTCAAAACCAAAATTAAAGTACTGGTATCATCCTGCTGGCTGATACACAACAATGCAAACATTGCAAAAGCATTTGTTACCAGAAGTCCAAGACCATAGCAAAATCAAGACTCACTTAGTCTGCAAAAAAAAAACATACAAAAGCAAAAATCAGTCTATCAGACTGTTCGGGTAACATTTGGTCCATATCGCATGGAATTTCTCTAAACCCATGTGAGCAAACTGGTTCACGTAACACACACCCAACATTAGCACCAGTGAAATCCGACGATTTCAAAATGCAAATTCCTGAGATAAAATCGAGTACAAAACCTAAGCAGAAATATTCAAAAATCGTATGCCAAAGAGTTCCAAAATACAGTACAAAAAAAAACAATCAACCAGGCCCAGTTTGTTACTGAGGTACAAAACCTTCAAAGCAGCATAGTCAAATGATTACACATTGTAAGGAAAAGATAATATATGATGTGCATATTATAAAAAAAATGATATATGATTCAGACGTCTAGGCATGCACAAAACAATACGACGACAACAAAAATGGAAAATCAAAAACATTTCTAATTCAACACAAAAATATATGCATGCAAAGAAGACATCTCAAAAAGAAACAAACTTAACAGATACTCAGTCATGGCATTGTTCGTCCTTGAAGAAGGTCCTTGGTCTTTCTTGATGTTTAGAGTCCTTTTCCGTTGACTCGCATGACGTGAGAGGTTACCTGGTCAGAGCCGACCGGGCAACACTCTCGTCTTGGAGTTTCCAGTTAGAGCCACTGGCTTACTCCAAGACAGGTACGAGACAGACGCCTGTCTCAGGTGCATATTAACGGACAATGTGAGCTGGGGGCCCAACTCGGTTTCAAAGGGTCTCTAGGGAAGCCGACTAGAGCCAGCACGAACTTCCCTCTTGAGATGCCGCCATCTCACGATATTATTTCGGACATGTGAGACACGCGCGTGTCTCACTGACCACAATACTCTCCTGATATTGGGTCAAGAGTCGCTGAAACCGAATTCAAAAGATTTCCAACAAACAAACACAAAAACCAATGCGCACCACCACGGTGGCTCAACAGAACAAAGTTTAAGCACCGTACAAAATTGGTACCAAAAGTCTTGCGACAAAATATGCACAAAAATATTAATCACTGGACATTCAGAATATCAAAACGTGTTACATATGGACTAATTTGAAAATCATAATATTGAGCACGTAGCATTCAACAAAACGTAGTCTCAAATTCAGAATTATGACGAGGATGGGGAATATCTCCTAGGGGCCCTGACTTCTCTTCCCCTTCTAGTTCTGATAGGAGTTTCCTCTTCATCCCTTTCTTCAGCAACTATCAGATCTAGGTCACTCACCTCCTGACTCTCACTCGCGCTACTCTCGCTTCCAGTTTCCATCGCACACTCACTCTCATTCTCACTGAGTGGCTGGTTTCTACCCTCGTAGGGTTTGACATCATTAACGTGTACTACAATGGGCTTGTCATTTCTGCTCTTAGCAATCTTCACCGCACTGTTTCCAACTTTTTCAATGACTCTGTAAGGACCTGTCCATCCTAGACCTAGTTTCTGTTTAGCTTTTGGTGGGTACCATCTCCAGACCCACGTTCCTGCTTCTACTGGTCTCTCTTTACACGTTCTGTCATGATAGTGTTTCTGCCGCTGGACACTAGCCTCCGAATTCTCTTGTACAAAACGAAAGACTCGTTCTAGCGTGTTTTGAACCCATTGTACGTACTCTATGGGACATTCAGACACATCTCTAGTAGGGAAGACACCAAGTCCGACTGTCAATGGGAGATTGACCTCTCTACCAAAAACAATTAAATTGGGCGTACACCCGGTTGAATGGTGGACAGAAGCTCTATATGCCATCATGATCAGGTCGAGGTGATCGCTCCAATCATCACGGTTCTCATTTACATATGCTGAGAGCATCTGTTGGATGGTTCTATTCTGTCTTTCCACCATCCCGTCACTTTCTGGGTGATATGGTGTGGTTCTCGTTTTGCTAGAACCTAACGCTTCACAGAGATATCTGAACAAGTGGGATTCGAACTCTCTACCCTGGTCTGTGTGGATAGTTAGAGGAATACCAAATCTACAGATAAACTCTGTTAACAGCTTGTCTGCTACCGTCTGGGCTGTATGGTCTGAGAGACAATACGCCTCTGCATACTTCGAATAATAGTCTTCGACGACCATAATATACTCAACCCCGTCGTGTGACATGGGCAGTGGACCCAGGATGTCTATGGCTATTCTCTCCATGGGCATACCCACGTTCACGTGCTGCATAGGAAGCTTCGCCCTGCCCGGACCCGGCTTCCTTCTTGCACACATGTCGCACTGTCTGCACCATCTGGCAACGTCATCCGCCATGCCTGGCCAGTACACGTGTCGTCTGACATTTGCCAGGGTCTTGTCGCGGCCTAAGTGGCCTGCACATCTTATGTCATGTGACATACGTAACACTTCTTGTCTAATCTCAGCTGGGGCTACTAGTAATAGTACCCTTTCCTGAGTAAGGCACTTATCAGGCACAACGTATAGTAAACCGTCCACTATTCTCAGATTGTCCCACTGAGCAATTAGTGTTCTGACAGCTGCGCTATACTTGCTAACTTCTGTCCTAGGAGGCTTCTCTCCTTTCTCTATCAGAGCTATTAGAATGCTAGTCACTGGATCTCTCTTTTGGAACATCTCTAAGTCCTCACGAGACCAGCTGGCTAACCAGTTGCTTTCCTGCATGCCAGGACCAAACGCAGAAGACTGAGCAGAATCCACGGTTTCCCCTTTAGACACTGAGGCAGAATTACTCTGAACCGATTCATCTTCCCTGACTTCTACACTTGACCTGTCGGTGGTAGTGTCGCCCTGACTTTCACTGATAGTTGAGTCCGCACGCGGAACATCTTCACCCTTCGATGAAGCAGCATTCCTCTGAGAACCGCTAGCTTTCCCACCATCAGCTAAGTCATGACCACGTGCTTGCCGACGTGTCACCACTCTCACATGCTTCTTAGCACACTGATCACACTCCTCTCTCTGACAACATCTCCTTGGGATCCTCGACAACCCGTCCGCATTTCCATGTAGGGCGCCTCTCCGGTGCTCTATCTGAAAATCGTAGGTGTCCAACGTAGCTATCCATCTAGCTACCATGCCTTCAGCCTGATCAAAGGACTTTAACCACCTAAGGGAACTGTGATCGCTCCGGACCAGAAACGGACGTCCCCAAAGATAATGAGAAAAGTACTTCACAAACCTCACCACTGCATACAGCTCTCTGTATGTGGTACAGTACCTCTGCCTACTCTTAGACAGAGCACAACTTGCATAAGCAATCACTTTTTCCTCTCCATCTTGAATCTGAGACAATACGCCACCAATGGAATTTGCTGACGCATCTGTATCAAGAATGAACCTGCCCTCTCTTGTCGGATAAGCAAGAACGGGAGAAGACACTAAAGCCACTTTCAGTTTCTCAAAAGCTTGCTGACACTGTTCGCACCAAACAAACTTCTGATTTTTCCTAGTCAAGTTTGTCAAAGGACTAGCTATCTCAGCGAAACCACAAATGTATTTTCTGTAATATGATGTGATTCCTAAGAAGCTTCTGACTTCTGAAACACAAGTAGGGACAGGCCAGTTAACAACTGCCTCTACTTTCTTTGGGTCACACTTTGTCCCTTCTTTTGAAACCACATGCCCTAGGAAGGAGCATTCGCTCTGCAGCAACGAACATTTCGAGGGCTTGAGCTTCAAATTGGCATCTCTGAACTTCTTCAAAACAACTTTGAGATTTTCCAGTGCCTGTTTCTCTGTTCTGCCTAGACAAATGACATCATCAATGTAGACTAGACATCTCTCAAAAAGAACACCACTTAAAGTCATCTCCATGAGTCTCTCAAAAGTAGCTGGACTGTTACATAGCCCAAATGGCATGACCTTAAACTGGAAAAGACCTTTATGCTTAGCGAACGCTGTCTTCTGTTTGTCATTTTCATCCATCTCAACTTGGAAGAAACCCTGCGCTAAGTCAAGAGTTGAAAACCAACACGAACCTGACAAAGCATCAAGCGAGTCACCAATGTGGGGTAAAGGATAAGCATCTTTGCGTGTCAACTGGTTCAACTTCCTATAGTCAACGCAGAACCTAGTTGTACCATCCTTTTTCTTGACAAGTACCACGTTAGCAGCCCAGGGGCTGTCACTGGGTTCGATAACATCTTGTTTCAACATTTTGTCTATTTCCTCCTCCACAATTTCTCTCTGAGCTACGGGAATACGACGAGGGGGCAACTTGACAGGTTTGCCACCTCCTGTGTCAATAGTGTGTTTCACTTTGTTTGTCCGTCCAAGTTGTCCACCTGGAGACTGGAAAACATCTTGAAACTCTAAGAGCGTCTCTTTCAATTTGTCTTTAGTCCCCTCGCTAACATCTGACGAAACATTAGCGATCAAATCCACTAAGTGACTAGGGAGTCTGTCATCCATATAGACCACTTCTTCTTTCTGTTCAGAACTAGTCGACAAAGAGTTCACTGAAAAACCAGTTCCTATGGACGCCACAACTGTATCTGGCTTCACTACAATCTCTTTATCAGTAAAGTTGGTAACAGGAACAAGGATTTCTTCTTGTGACACCTGAACCATACACCTTGGAACTACTAGCCCTGTTTCACTCCTGAAACTCTCAACACCTTCTAACAGACCATCAGCTTTCTGTAACTGACACGGCTGAACGAAAGATGCCTTCAAAAACATTTCAGACCTAGGGGGAACCCTAGTGAGTTTACATACTTTCACCTCTGCACTTGTACATGAACTCTCTTTCTTTAACTGAACCATCTTCTTGCGTATCATCAAAGTACCTTGCGCTAAGTCTAGCACGCCACCGTATTTCTGCATGAAATCAGTGCCTAGAATACCTGACGAACTGCCTAAGTCTGCAACTACTACATCATGCCTAAACCTCTGTCCTCCTACTTTCAAACAAAGCGTGGTTTCACCCTGAATTTCTAAAGTGTCACCGCTAGCTGTGCAAAGATTCAACTTACTTTTCTTCAGAGCCGATCTTTCCATATTGACTAGCTTGAAATCTCTGGCACTAATGACTGTGACAGCAGACCCGCTATCTAC
Organism: Semisulcospira habei; assembly: GCA_036245525.1. NCBI lineage: Eukaryota > Metazoa > Mollusca > Gastropoda > Semisulcospiridae > Semisulcospira > Semisulcospira habei. The sequence goes on along the minus strand of BTPG01000007.1, from coordinate 183,654,818 downwards.
TAAAAAGTCTAAGGAAACCTTTCCTATCGCTACTGGTGCCATCCAGCATCCAGTGTTTGACAGTACACATAAACGCTGCCCTTCGCGTTCTCTAAGCAGCCGTCATCACATGCTAATCGGGCCGAGTCCCTGGCTGCTGAGAGCTCCGCCCGCCCTAGTTTCCCTGGCCTGGCGCGTTTTCGTTACTCACAGGCTCATTCCTGTCTCTGTCTTCACTTCTCTGACATTGCCTGGCATAGTGCCCCTTCTCTTTGCACTTATAACAAACAACATCAACATTTCTTCTAGTCTTGTCTCCTGCCGACTGACGAGTCAGCGCTTTCGTTACTTTCTGAATCTCAGAAGTAAGTCTGTCACTCAGATTCTGGAAAGCCTTTGCTAAGCCTGCCTCAGCTGAATCTTTCTCTTCGAGACTTCTAACACCCTTAGCAGCAACATCAACATGTCTCTCTGGGTCTTCTGGTTTCCTGCCATCAAATCTCTCATCAAACGACTCAAATTCACTAGCCAGTGCTACTGCCTCGTGTATTGTCGTGGGATGATTGAACTGAACATGCCTTCTCAAATCTCTAGAGGGTAGACCACTAACAAACTGATCTATGACTATGGTTTCTCTTGCTTCAGTAGGCATCCTAGGGTATGCACTACTAGCAATACGGTTTAACGCAAACCCGTACTCCGTCACACTCTCGTTCTTTCTTTTCATCCTTGACCTGAACTCCACTCGACGAAGATTCTCTTTCTCAGCGGGATCAAAACGACGTTCAAGGGCCGACCTGATAGCGTCATAGTCCTCTATTCTCTCTAGTGCAAGCTCACCTAACACCTGTTGTGCTGGACCCCGGAGTGACATAGCTAGATTCACTCCCTTCTCGCTATAGTCCCAACCATTCCATCTTGCACAAGTCTCGAAATGGCAAAGCCAGTCTTTCAAGTCTCCTTTTTTGCCAGTGAATATCTCGGGCACCCTCTCTCTCCTAGACGAGTTGCCACTATCATTCAGAAAGGATCTATTTCTCGTAGTGTTCCTGTTCGTCATGCTCCTTTGTGAGCAACGACTACTGTGACTGCATGAGCTTTCCTCGCTACTGCTATCTGACTCACTGTAAACCGAGTGCCTGCTGCTCTTTGCAGATCTTCTAGGTTTACTCCTTCTTCTACCATCCTGACTTTTAGAACTACTCGACACCAACCAGCTTGGAACAAGAAGCCTAAGGAATCCTAAGACTGCACCCATCTTGTAGACTGAACCTCACTATCTGTGTAATGAAAACGTCGCTTGTTCAACTGCGTTTCCCACACAGATAGACTACAACACGAATCGCTAAACCAAACTAGAACCAACTTCAAACTCGGAATGTTTCCACTACTAAAAAAAAATCTCACGCCTGGTACTAATGAAAACGCTCCCTGCCGCAACCGGTACCACGCTAACGGAAAAGACGTGTCGACAGTGACACAGCTAGTCTGCCGCTGGCACAGCACATAGTCTTAAACTCACAGCGCAAACTACCTTCCTCCAACGAAGTATCTTGGTCAAACTTTCTAGTCAAACAACAGTTCTGGTCAAACAACAATCCTAACCAAATGACAATCCTGGTCACGGCACCAATTTTTGTAACCGGACTGGGTGACTGGGTGTAGGCGACTTAAATAGTTTATCAGATAGACAAAAACTGCCCATCTAATACAGTACTCAAGTGCCTACAGAGTTTAAGTCCGAATTCCTTTTGTGGTCTAGGGAAGGACTGGAGATTGCAGTGGAGAGTAGATAAATCTACTCTAGTCTCGCATGCGCACAACTGAAATCCGTCAGTGTTTACTCTTGCCTCGCGTTGTGTTCAAAAAGCCAAAGTTGCTTGCGCAATGGACCGACCACAGTATCCAGAAAAACCCTATTTTGACTGGACTTGTTGTTATCGTTCCTACTGAGCTGCTAGTAACGTGCGCTCGCACGATCAGTCACACCGTCATACATGCACGGACGTACACACACACACACACAAACCTCTCGCACGTACACACGCACAGTCTCAGTCTCGCTCTCACTCTAGCCGCTGAGCATCATAAGATAGAAGTAAGGTTCCAAGATTTATTTGTACCAGAAAAGCATTCATAATAAAACAAACAACATAATCAAAATTAGTCGAACCAGTGCAAGTGCCAATAACCTTAAAACACCTCAGGCCTAACACCTATACCTTCCGACACGATACCTAGCAAACCTATCTCCTATGCCTGACACCTACAACGATGAATACGATTCCTAGTGAACCTAGCTCCTAGGCCTAACACCTATACGCACTTACCAATAAAACCTACGCGCTGTCCTAACGCATCCTAAACCCTATTTGGGTGAACTAAACCGAAACACTACTGTCCCTATAGGATAGGGCCGGGGTGGTTCGAGATGATCATTATTCACAACCGTCTCGTGGGGTAGGGTCGGGGTGGCTCGAGGTGATCATTATTCACAACCTCCTCGTGGGGTAGGGTCGGGGTGGCTCGAGGTGATCATTATTCACAACCGCCTCGTGGGGTAGGGTCGGGGTGGCTCGAGGTGATCATTATTCACAACCGCCTCGTGGGGTAGGGCCGGGAAGTGTGAGAGATCATTATTCACAACCGCTCACGGGGGAAAGGGACTGGAATGTGAGAGATCATTATTCACAACCGCTCACAGGGGGAAAGGGACTGGAATGTGAGAGATCATTATTCACAACCGCTCACAGGGGGAAAGGGACTGGAATGTGAGAGATCATTATTCACAACCGCTCACAGGGGGAAAGGGGAGGGTGATCATTATGCACAACCACCGACGAGACTGAGAATCGGCCGCTTTATATAGGCTCCCAGCCTCTGGGTCCGGAAACTACGTCACAGCTTCGCGCGTGTAGTCCGCTACACACTAACTAGCTAAGTCAGCAAAATTCTCGCTCACAGTGCGCCCAGCGTGCACTAAACCACTGAACTCTGACTCGCTGGTAGTAACTAGCGATAGCGTTAGCAGAGGGCTCCTCTGCTACAGATTGTTAATTTCGCTTTATGACCCAATACCCCAAACTGGCTTGAAGTTTGAAGATCTGTTCCTACCGCAGGTGTTGTGGGTTTTCCGATAGACTTGCTTCAAGCGCGTTCAAGCGAAACCTAGCCACTTGCGCCCGCCGGGGAAAAAAAGGGTCAGTCTGAGTGCGTTCTTTCCGTAATTAGCGCCGGAGTGCGAACTGTACCAGTGATTCGGCGGCAGGAGTGTGGGCGGATAACCTTCACTGGGAATAGCCCAGTGTGACATTCCTGTCACTGAAAACAACAAACGCCGGGCCGGAGAAAAAAAAGGGGGGGGCGGATAAATAAGTATTGTGGGGGGGGGGGGGAGCAAGCGATTCTCTGGAAGAACCCTACTTTTTTTGGTCGGAGGAAAGGGGATAGGGGCATCTATATTTGTTTAATTTGTTATTGTTTACATTACGATTATTCTTTAAATGCGACAACGATGGCTTCGTGGTTACTTATTTTTTTCTGTTGTTGCCGGTGTGTGATCCCCAGTATTTAGGGCGAGTATCAGCACTTTCTTTCCTTAAATATAGGTCACTGATCATTACGCGTTTGATCTCAGTAACAGATCCGATAATCCGGCCTAGGGTAAGTTGATCGTGCCACAATGTGCCGTGAATCTTCGACACTAACCTATGTACAGTAAGTGGATCGTACAAGCCACAATGTGCCGTGAAACTTCGACACCAACCTATGTACAGTAAGGTTCGTAAACAGCACACTTGCCCAGTGTACTGCAGTTGTTAAAAGACTGTTTGACAGATTAACAAATGAGCATTAAAAGCCGCATTCAGATAGCGTGAAGTTAAAGTGTTCTTGTGATGTCACGTCTGCGGGCATTTCTATTTCGCCACACAGATCATTCAGTATCTCATTCCTTTTCATCCTGTCCGTTCAACTACGGGTTCAACGATTACATTAATTTGCGGGTAGTGCCTAATTAACCTAGCGCTTCTTCAGATGCTGAGTTTAAGATGCACTTAGACTACTCTATTATGGTCGGTCTTTCTTTCGCGACATACTGCAGTTAGCAAAAGTTTTCAAAATGTGAGCAACTAAATTTAATTATAATATACATGCAGTGACTTTGCTGGAACTATTCAAAGATAGTTTCACAGTGGTAGTACTGGGCAGTAGGGAAGTACTGCTATGGCTCCGTCATGTCTGAAATCTGCTTCGGCAATCTGTCTGAAATCTGCTTCGGCAATCTGTCTGAAATCTGCTTCTGCAATCTGTCTGAAATTTTCTTCGGCAATCTCTCTGAAATCTGCTTCGGCAATCTGTCTGAAATCTGCTTCGGCAATCTGTCTGAAATCTGCTTCGGCAATCTGTCTGAAATCTGCTTCGGCAATCTGTCTGAAATCTGCTTCGGCAATCTGTCTGAAATCTGCTTCTGTATCGGCTCAACCACAAACAACAAAACCACAAACTGTATTACAGTGGCAGAGAAGACAAACACGAACAGGATGTTGGATTTCTCGTCCACAGGGACATCGTGAACACTGTCATGAGTTGTCGGCCAGGAAATCAAACTTACATGGGATAGCACAGTGTTAAAGCGAACAAACATCTTTATTGCTATTAAAAAAGGTATTGATGTTGTTAAGTTTCGAGCAGTATCCTAGCTGTAAAGGTGGTGGTCGATAAAACAACTTTGCTTTTTCGAAGTTACATAAAGCTGGAACACATGGATCTTGTTTCGTTTTATTATGCCAGCAAATTGTATACTTTTGACGAGTTGCAAAATGTAATTGTGGATTAAATATAAACAGAAAATTGTCATACAAAATGGTGAACTTGTATCCGCAAATACTGACTGAGCTGACTGTGCTGATTGCGTCTGATAAAACACTACAGGCAGACTCATTCCGATTAAATAATATTTCAGACGTGTTAAAGTATTTGCAATGAGAACAGGCAAATCACTCAAGGTGTAAAAAAAAATATAACACAGTTTTCAGTTCTGTACACAACACATCAATGGCTGTGGGGGTGGTTGCTGGCGGTTGCACTGTCGGTGGTTTAGCTCTGTTTTCAACAGGAATTGGTAGTGTCATAGGAATTTATATTGACGGAGTTGGAGTTGCCACAAGGGTGGTATGTTTTGGTTTGGAAGCCCTTAACATAAAATTTCAAAAGAAGTTGCAGAAGCATGAAGCATTGAGCACTCTTGCTGGTGCAAAGATTGAAAGTATGAAACTTATTTTCAGTAAAGCGTTAAAAGACAATTTTATTGACGATATTGTATTTAAGAGAGTGCAGGATGATTTGACCAATTACAAACCACAGAAGTCTGAAATTCAGAATAAGATGCGTAGTCAACCCATGAATGTTGAAGAACTAAAGAAATCTTCTTTTAGAGGAAGGGGAAAAAATTGAAGTAAAAAACAACTATGGAAAAAGTGCAAGGAGTTTTAAGCAAATAAAAATCAGTTTCAGTAATCGTTCATTATTTATGTCATACGCTTCACAGAGAGATTAAACACCACCTGTCTATTTAACCCCATCCGCTCCACCGCCAGACAATTACTGATACAAAAAAAAAAATTGTTTTCCTTGTAACTTGACAAAATTGTACGAGTATCTTGTTGACTTAAGGGATTTTTATTACGAAAACTGTCAATCGACTTAATCAATAGGCAAAATATTCTCTGGGGCTGACTGCAACTGGTTACAGGCCTCTTCTTGCTTGTTAATGTTGTCACCAGACAACAGGGTCAATGAGGATGCCTGGGCATTTCTTTTTGGCTGCCCTGAGAAACACAAGGAAATGGCCTTGGGTCTGAAAGCTCACTTTTTATCAATGTCAGTGTTATGGTAACTTTTTGTTGTTCAGCCCACCGGGAGTCAGTTTGACTGTATTGCATGTGTGTGTAAACTTGGAAAAACAGAAAAAAGTAACGGGGTGGGTAATGAAAAAAATGAAAAAATACTTTCATGTGCCTGTGCTTCAACGGCAACATTTCTGAAAATCATATACATTACTTGATGAACATGCCAATTTTGGCGGCATTCTGACCATATCTAGTCTGTTTCTCATGGCATCAGATATGCATGATCCGAAACATAAACAGCATAGTGAATGCTACAAAGACGCTCTACACATAATGGACCATACCATAAGATGCAGGAACATTCAATGGTGTCACTTTGGGTTTGACTTAGCTAGAGTCTAAGGATTTTACTGATGGCAGATTGAATGGTGTTCAGGTGGGAGAGTTTTCTGACAGGTCACTTTATATATTCAAATGAGGTAGGTTAGGCAGTAAGAGGGCCGGTTTTTTTTTTTTTTTTTTTTTTTTTTTTTTTTTTTTTTAATCTTCTGCTTCTTTTGCATTTTGTACAGAGGCAGTATTTTGGAATTTGCTTAAAATCTCTTGATAGATGAGAAGAGATATGTTTGGTGCTTTGATTCATACCAGTCTTGACTTAAAGTTATTCTCCCCAGGTTTAATCATCTCAACACAGTCGGAAAACTGTCTGCAACAGATACTGCTAACAGTATTATGTATGGGTCCTTTGTGTAGTAACTTAGAGCTTTTTGATGTAAATACAATGCCAAATGTCGAAATTCATCGTTTGGTGGGTGTGTTGTTTTTGTACCCGAGAGCGCAGGTTTAAAGTCTTGCAAAATCAGTAAGGGATAAATTCTACTGAAAATCATGAATTCTGAAAATCAGTCTCTAGCGCTCGTGGAACTATAGAAAGATCGACAAAGGTCGTAGCCGGATTACTAACTTATTCACATAGCAAGAAAGTGACAATTTCCGGATGGGCGGGCAAGCCAAGCTCTATATTCCCTTGACCGATGTCAATTCTACTTAGGGGTATCTTGTGATGATGATAATGATGATGATGATGATGATGATGATGATGTCCACTTGTAATGCGCATCCACTCCATGCTAGCAGCATGCTCAGGGCGCAAATAAATAAATAAATAAACAAATAAAATGATAGGATGAAATGCGTCATAGAGACCAGAGTCTCTCTCTTGGCTTGACTTCGCGAACGAAGATTCTATTGGGCTTGCCCACGTCGTCTGCAGGCATTTTCGTGGCTGTGGAGGCCAATCCGGGACAGGCAGGTTCGACCACAGTGGCTGCAGGGGAAGGTCTGGTCAGGGTTCTGAGTTACGACAACTCTGTTTTTTCTTCTGAGCCGCTTGTCCTTAAGGTTAGCTCTGCGAGAGTCCTCAAAGGAGACGGCTGCCTTGTGAATGGTGGAGCGCCAGGTGTCACGGTCCGCAGCAAGCGAAGACCACTGGCGGTGGTCGATTTGGCAGGCACTAAGTGACTTCTTGAGACCATCTTTGTATCTCTTCTTTGGTGCCCCTCTGTCTCGGTGTCCAGTGGCGAGCTCGCCGAACAGAGTGATCTTGGGTAGGCGATGATCCTCCATCCTGGAGACGTGCCCCGCCCAGCGAAGCTGTGTCCGCAGCAGCAAAGCCTCGATGCTCACAGTTTCCGCCTATTCAAGGACCTCGACGTTGGTGACATAGTCACTCCAGTGAATGCTGAGGATGGTACGCAGGCAGCGCTGGTGAAAGCGTTCGAGGAGTCTAGTTGGCTGCGGTAGAGGGACCAGGACTCGGAACCATACAGCAGGGTGGTGAGGACCACAGCTCTGTACACGCTGTTCTTGGTGCCTTTTTTCAGCTGTTGATTGTGCCACACCCGCTTGAATAGTCGCCCGAAAGCACTGTTCGCTTTTGCCAGCCTGTTGTCCAGCTCCTTGTCCAGCTTGGCGTCTGACGTGATGATGCAGCCAAGGTAGGTAAACTGGTGTACAGACTTCAGTTCGGACTCGCCGATGGTGATGTGGGGAGGGCGATGCTCTTCCTTGGGTGCCGGCTGATGAAGGACCTCTGTCTTTTTCAGACTGACCTCAAGTCCAAAGAGCTGGGCGGCATCTGCGAAGCAGGACGTAATGCGCTGCAAGGCTCTCTCTGTGTGTGCAACGAGGGCAGCGTCATCAGCAAAGAGCAGCTCACGAATCAGTTGGTCTAGGGTTTTCGTGTGGGCCTGCAGTCGTCTGAGGTTGAACAGGCTGCCATCGAGACCAGAGTAATCTGCAAACAACTGTCGTCCTAACCTGTACTTGTCAATAACACGTCCTAACTTAGTGGTGTAGAGAGAAAACAGAACAAGCCCTAAGACGGACCCTTGAGGGACACCGTATACTAGTCGGGTCACATCAGACGCCACACCATGAACACTGATGTACTGGAATCTGTCCTCAAGGTACGACCGAAACCACTGTAAGACACAGTCCGTGATACCAAACTCAAGCTGAAGTTTCTGCAGCAGTATCTGGTGATCTATGGTATCAAATGCCGCACTGAGATCCATCAGCACCAAGAGTGAGTGTTCACCACAATCCGCTGCACAGAGAATGTCGTTTAAGACATGCAGCACTGCGGTCTCTGTAGAATGACCTGGCCTGTATGCAGACTGAAATTTATCCAGTAGCTGGTACCTAGACACATGATCAGCCAGTCTATCGGCCACCACACGTTCTAAGAGCTTGGACAAATATGGAAAAAAATGTTAAATGTTTAGGGCTTAACGTCTTTTGTCCACCACGAGGGTGATTTCAAAGACGGGGACAACGAAAAAGGGTCTGAGCAAATTTTGACCCAAGCTGGATTCGAACCCGGGACCTTTTGGTCTGGAGGCAAACGATTTTACCACCGAGCCACCCAGCTCCCCTGGACAAATATGGAAGGTTTGATACTGGCCTATAGTTCTTAGGAGCATCAGGGTCCAAGTTTGACTTCTTCAAGAGAGGACGAATCACAGCAGTCTTAAAGGCTCCTGGAACAACACTGGTAAAGAGTTGCGGTTGATGATGTGCAGAATAACTGGCAGAAGAATGTCCAAATTTGCCAAGACTATTTTGGTGGGGATCGGGTCAACACTAGAGAACGTGGACTTGGATTTTGCGATGACTTTGTGCAGTTAATCAGCAGAGACTGGCACAAACACTGATAAAGGATCGCCAGCAAAAGCGGATGAATGTTCCTGGCTATCAGGTTTACCACTTGTGTTCTCCTTTAACAGCTGCTCTCTGATGGCACCAATGACAATGTTATCGTTAAAGAACTGGGACAGAGAGGCAGCAGCCAAGTCACTGCTCATGTCAGGAAGAATAGGAGATTTAACCTCCTTGCCAAGCAGTCTGCTCACAATCCTGAACATTTTCCTAGGGTCAGAAGCGGCAGCATCAAGTTCAGACTGAAAATGTGTACTCTTTGCCTGACGAACCACCTGTGTGCAGTGATTGCGTGCCTTTCTATACAAGTCTTTGTGCACTTCTAGACAGGTTCTACGATACTGACACTCTGCACGATGACGCGCCTGCTTTGCAGTAAGAACATCGGAATTATACCATGAGGTATCAGGGCGAAACGGAATTTGCTTTACAGTTTCTGGTGCATACTTGTCAAGAAGGGAAGTCAGTGTATCATTGTACAGTTGTACACACTCTGACACATCTGACGGTGGGGTCTTGATCAATGGTGAGTCACCAAGTTCACAACGAAAAGCTTCCACATTCATTCCTTTGATGTTTCTACAACTGACTTTCAGCTTTGGGGTCCTAGGTTTCGCCAGTAGCATGGGGAAAGTGATGATAAAGCGATCAGAGAGCTGCATGTCCTCCACACACACCGTGTGAATAAGACTGGGTGACAGAGACGAAGGGGTAACAACCCAATCCAAAATGTGGCCTCGTTCGTGGGTTGGTACACAGACTAACTGGTTTAAGGAGCTAAAAAGCTGCATGAACTGCTTGGTATCAGAATCATTTTTATTGTCCCAGTGAATATTAAAGTCACCAAGTACAACCAGTTTTTGTGTTGTGACCACAGTACTTGAGAGGAAGAGTGAAAATTCCTCCCGAAATTCAGCATTTGTGTGCTTATTTCTCTTTGATCGGGGAGGGTGGTACAAACAGAATAGCCTCACAGTCACGGATTTTGTAGAAATGGTGAAGTCAATGTTTTCAAAAGTAGTGAACATTTTTTTTAGAGCATAATCTCACATTCATATAACTCTTGTGAATCAGAGCCACACCCCCACCACTTCTCAGTGAGCGTGGTTTATTGATGACGGTGTAGCCTGGCGGGGTGAATGCTGCGATGGTCACTTCATCTCCTTTTTCCTTCAACCAAGACTCTGTTACCACAAGAACATCAAGTTTCTTATCCACAATACAGTCATAGATATCACTAGTCTTCTTGCTGGTTGACTGACATTCCAAAGACCAACATGCAGTCCTCTCTTGCGAGCAGTTCTTTCCCCCCTCTAAAAGTTGAACAAATCTGTCTCAGAGCTACTGAAGTGTACTTTGACACTGTCATCATGAGAACACATCAACATTGGGTCTGTTCTGTCACTGTACACCAGAAATGGAAAATGTCCACCAAAGTAAAAAAAAACAAACACAAATCACATTGAAAAAATACACCATCTTGTAGGTAATCTTCTGAGGAACAACCGTGCACCAATTACGAGTCTGTCATTGTCGGCCGGCGCGAGTCGACTGATAACTTTCTTTTTTACTTCGCTGGTTCATCCGCCATCTTGTCTCTGATTAGTTACAATTATGCAGATGACCTAAGGACGTATAGAATAGTTATTACGTCAGCTACCTGATCGTCTATCGGAAGCAATCTTTTGACTAGGTATAGGTCACAAGATTCCGGTGGCCTCTTTTCGCTTTGAACGGACGAAAGAAAGCATTTGGTGGGACAATAGGGTGGTCATTGTCTAAGTGGGAATGTATACTGAAGCCCAGTAAAAGCTTTTTGCGAACTGAAGCATTAAAAAAGGTCGGTCGTGCCCCTTTAACCAGCGGACTCTTGTTGGCCTAGTTTGAGTTGCCAAGTGGATGGTGATTTGATGTGTGTACCAGTTTTGGCTGCACTTGGATGTCATGTAGGGTTGGTACAGAATCGTGTTGATAGCCAGGAAATGAGACGGGTGATGTGGTTATTATTATTTTTTTTAATTTCTTTTGATTTTGTGCATGGCAAATGTGCAGCAAGTGGGCGGTAGTGTTGTGTAGGCGATTGAAAAATTAGGGGATGACTGGGACAGACTAAGGCTAGGGCATTTTGACAGATGGGACTGCAGGGGAGGCCACTGTGTACTATGGCCTGGGGGAACTGAGGGACAAGCAAACATGCCAATGCCGAGATGGATGGATGGATGGATGGAAGAATAGATAGATGGATGGACGGAACGGTGGGTGCGAGGGTGGGTGGATGGATCGATGGATGACCGGATGACTGATGAACGGATGGATGGATGGAATGGCGCGACGGTCGGACGGAAGCATGAATGTATCTACGGATGAACAGACTGCCTTACTGCCCAGTGACTGCAAGTAAGGGACTGATTAACACGCGCATGGCAACGTTATCCGCCTACAGCCCAACGTCGTTTGTCCACCACGAAGGTGATTTCAAAGACGGGGCACCGAAAACGGTCAGAACAGATTTTGACCCCACTGAGTTCGAACCCGCCACTTTTTGGACGAAAGTCGAACGCCCTACCACCTGAGGTGACTTAGCTTCCCGACCAGCGCATTGGGGATGAGGAACGAACCAACCAACACACTGACGGACACGTTGACGGACACACTGATCTGGTAGTTTAACCCCTTCACTGCCGAGAAAAAGGTGAAGGCCATCCAGCTGCAAGAGGCACAGATCCTCATGAGCCCCCGCGAATGCGGTGAGTTAGTGCGAATGCGGGGGCTGATGAGGATCTGTGCCTCTTGCTGAAAGCACTTTGCGACCATAATACTACAAACTCCCGGGGATCGTCTCCCTTGGTAATGAAGGGGTTAAGGAGCCAGTCACTGGTTCCAAGGGGACCTGTCTGGTCAGCCAGATAGTGTTAATATCAAGGCGTGATTTCCACGATGTTATCTCTAGGTGTAAACACAGGCAAAACACCCCACACGACTTGCCCGCTGTGCCGTTCCGACTGCCAGCTCCACAGGGGAAGTTGCCGCGTCCCTCGCTCCACACACACGCGCCTGGCAAAGGCGGATCCCGAGTGAAGACCCACACCGCGCCTCCTGCAGCAGCTGACCACACAGTGTTCCACACACAGACACGTTATGAAAGCGTTTCATTTTAACGTGCGGCTGAAGTAATCCATCGGTTACACTGAAAAGTATATGCGTTCAAAAAGAGCGCAAGTGTCTTCAGCCGCACAGACGCCACGTGTGGTTGAATGTACGGCCAATATAATATATTGACGAGCAAAAGAAATGCGACATTTTTGGAATCAACGGAAACACTTCAGTGTGTGATGTAGAGGACACTTTAGTGTTTCCGATGACTCATTCCAAAAATGTCGCAGTTCTTTTGCTCGTCAGTATAGTTATGTTGATGTGTCGTCGGTGTTCAAACTGCATGTTTGCTACACGTTACATGTTACATTACATGCTACATGTTACACGTTACATGCTACACGTTACACGTTACATGCTACACGTTACACGCTACACGTTACATGTTACACCTTACGTGCTACACGTTATATGTTACACGTTACATGCTATACGTTACACGGTACATGTTACACGTTAGATGTGTAGTAAAAATGCATTTGTGAATCCAAACACACCCTGGAAGAACGCTTTGGACACATGCACTCAAATTCTGAAATTATAGACACATCAGCATACGCGTAACACGCATGCGTTTTTGAATACCAGGTACTTGGCAACACGTGGAAAACACATGCACTAAACACCTGGGTATATATTCAATATCACTGCACAATCTAACACATCATCTTGCGTACCTTGTGCACCTGGAATTTAGCGTGCGAACAGGTAGAAAACTCACTCGTAAATACGGCAGCACAGTCACGCGCGCTCCTTCAGCGTGACTATCACAGTGTGTCCCGATATCGCCTTGAAATCCGGACCGACTGCACAATGTCTCTGTTGGTCAGCATCTTCCTAGCGTAGAGCGGTGTTTCGGCAACGTCAGTTGTCACTAGAGGTCACTACTCCCCAAAAGCTGGAATAACGATAAGCAACACACACACACACAAACACACACACACACAAACACACACACACACACACACACACACACACACACACACACACACACACACACACACACACACACACACACACACACACACACACACACACACACGCTGCACTGATCGTTGAATCGCTGAGCCAATGCCCGAACTTTGTCAAAGTGTCCAAGTTCAGTAAACGTTGCTGGCTACCGGAACTTTAGCAACAAGCAACTTGACGTAATCAACAGATGACGTAATCAACAGATGACGTGTTTAGCCGTGTCTTAACCCATTCAGCTCTGCCAGTGCAGCAGGAGATGGGTCGACCATGATAATTCAAGGGTAGTGCCAGATTTGCTTGGCGCCCGTTGGCGCCAAGCTAATCTGGCACTCCCCTTGAATTATCAACCGTCGATCCATCTCCTGCAACTGGTGCATAGTTATTAGATGACGCCTCCAAATTTGGGAATACAGCTGTCGGGCTGAATGAGGCAAGAAAAGCACGGGATAAAGGATCAGTATACTATACTACTGTTCACAAAAAAGAATACACTTATTCTCCGGTCGATACTTTGTAATCGCTTCAATATTTTAAAAATGGGCTTATGCCATTGAAAACCTTTCTCAGATGCCGTTACGGTGTTGTCAGTTATATTTTCTTCCATTGCCTCCTTTTCTTGCAGCAGACGGCGAAATGTGACACACCCCTAAAGCAAAAGTTGCAAGGTTTCCTTTTCAAATTGTGACGCACAGTTTGAGAGCGTATCTCTCAATTGCTCAAAAACTGCCTCAATCGAATTTCACTGTTGGAAACAGCATTACCCTTTTCTACAACAGCTGCTAGTTATGTGTTCTGTTGGCAAACGGTTCTGGTTTTGAGGCCCGGTAGACATGTTTCTACAACAGCTGCTAGTTTTGTGTACTGTTGGCAAACGGTTCTGGTTTGAGGCCCAGTTGACATGTTTCTACAACAGCTGCTAGTTATGTGTTCTTATGGCAAACGGTTCTGGTTTTGAGGCCCGGTAGACATGTACCTCAAGAAACGACAGTTGCTCTAAACTCAGTGGCGTATGTCTAAAATTTGTCCGCGAATAATCTGTCGTCTACTCTAAGACTGACAAGAAAAACCTATTTTCATCAATAATTGTGATTGATTTGGACTAAAAGCTCACGCACATCTAGGCCCAGAAGGTACAGATTGGCAATTTACTCTAATGTTCGCTGTCTTGTGGCAAATGTAAACACTCTAAATCTCAAAGAAGATAAGCGGGTATGTTTGGTTATTCCTTTGTTTCTTTGCTGGTTTGTTTGTTTGTTTTCTTTTGGATGGGGGTGGGAGGGTTGTTTATTTTGTGCGTTTTAGATTTTGCAATCATGTTTTCAGTGTTTTAAATGTTGCCTCAATGTAGGTATACAACATTTTGTACATCATTTATGGTGTGTGTGTGTGTGTGTGTGTGTGTGTGTGTGTGTGTGTGTGTGTGTGTGTGTGTGTGTGTGTGTGTGTACTAATGGGTTTGTCGCTAATGTTTGAAGTACAGAACAGCAGACAGGGTATACTAATGGGTTTGTCGCTAATGTTTGAAGTACACAACATCAGACAAGGTATACTAATGGGTTTGTCGCTAATGTTTGATGTACAGAACAGCAGACAGGGTATACTAATGGGTTTGTCGATAAAGTTTGAAGTACAGAACAGCGGTCAGGGTATACTAATGGGTTTGTTCATAATGTTTGAAGCACAGAACAGCAGACAGTAGCTAACCCATTGGCTGACAGAGCAGGCAGACCGTGTTTCTATAACAGTTGTGATGCAACCCTAAAGGGCCCCAGCCATCCAAAAGTGCATTGATGCAAAATGGTTTCAGAAAGAGGCATAGATCCTCATGAGCCCCCGCTACTGCTCTATGTCTCATGCAGTTTACAAACTGCCGTGTGGTGGCGCCTCTCCCTGCACTGTATCGTGCATACTTCAGTGTCGTATCAGATTATAGTACAAGATAACTGCGGGGCCCATGCGGGTCTCTGTCTCTTGCAGTTTACAAAGTGTCGTGCGGCGACGCCTCTCCCTGTACTGTATCGTGCGTACTTCAATGTCATAATTATCAGGTTATAGTACAAGACACTTTGAGTTCTAGGTCGACATTCACCAAATCTGCAGTTGTCCTCTGAGGTCTAATATATTACAGTCCGGGAAGCAGATCGGACATTATAGTTCAAGGGTGGTGCCAGAGTAACTTTATGCTTTGAGGCGCCAAGCTACTCTGGCAACACCCTTGAACTAGTATGTCGATCCCTATCTTGTTGTCGTGTGCGACGTCAGTCACAGTTTAAAGGATCAGTCGTGTGAGTGGTGACAAAGGTTATCATTATCGTGCTGTCTTGTTGTCGTGTGAGTGGTGACAAAGGTTATCATTATCGTGCTGTCTTGTTGTCGTGTGAGTGGTG
Organism: Semisulcospira habei; assembly: GCA_036245525.1. Classification (NCBI taxonomy): domain Eukaryota; kingdom Metazoa; phylum Mollusca; class Gastropoda; family Semisulcospiridae; genus Semisulcospira; species Semisulcospira habei. The sequence continues at coordinate 183,639,259 of BTPG01000007.1, read as the reverse complement.
ACAAAGGTTATCATTATCGTGCTGTCTTCATGGGAACATCACCACTTGCAGTCCAAAGTTCGTCATGTAGAGCTGCTGGGCTTGCGACGGACAATGCATCATCACTTACTGATAATAACACGATATTGGCTTATCGAGTAACTAGTCAAATCGTCACACACACACACACACACACACACACACACACACACACACACACACACACACACACACACACACACACACACACACACACAAACACACACACACACACACAACCAGGTGAGAAAATATTTGAGAACTATATCATTCCGTTTTGACATGACAGACAGCGTTACCGTTCATAGCCAATCTATACGTTGCGGGGTACATAGAGAGATAAGTCCAAACAACTCACAACTCTCAACAAAATGAAACACCTTTTCATTCCAAAAGCTGGAAACAAATATCTTTCCCGCCTCAGAGTATACGGCAGATTATTCGCACTATAACGTCAGACAGACGCCACTGAATTTAGAGCAACTGATGTTTCAAAAAGTGTATGTTTCTACTGAGCTGTAACCATTGGACATAAAAACATCAAACTCGCCGCTTTTTTTAGAAAATGAATGCTGTTCCAACAGTGAAATTTGATTGAGGCAGTTCCTCAGCAAAACAGATACGCGCTCAAACAGTGAATTCGATTGAGGCAGTTCCTCAGCAAAACAGATACGCGCTCAAACAGTGCGTCACAACGTAAAAAGGAAACCCTGCAACTGTTGATTGGGGACGTGTCACATATCGCGGTCTGCCGCATGAAGAAACCGCAATGGAAGAAAATAAACCTGACAACATAACGTGTGTGTGTGTGTGTGTGTGTGTGTGTGTGTGTGTGTGTGTGTGTGTGTGTGTGTGTGTGTGTATGTGTGTGTGTGTATGTGTGTGTATGTGTGTGTGTATATATGTGTGTGTGTGTTTGTGTGTGTGTGTATGTGTGTGTGTGTAGACGAAAGACCTAAAACGGGTGACTGTCTTTACCATCCTTATGGAAACTGGGTATGTGTATAATTCTGGGTTTCCAAGTCAGACACCCATTTTTTCTGAGGGTTGTTTCTGCATTGTCTTGCGGTAAAGATTCATAAAAAGTAAAAAAATCCGTTTTTCTCATTTTGGCGTTAACACATGCACTTTTGTGTTTAACAGACACGCCGGTAGTGTGTTTGAAAACTTGTCCCTCCCAGCAATGTGTGTGTGTGTGTTGTGACACAGAACCCTGAAAATGAGCGTGTATGTATTACATCACCCTTCTCAGCTAGCTATAAATAACTTCATAGCTGATATGGGTCAGGGGGGATATTTTGTTGTTTTAGGGAGTAAATTGTTTATGTTTCTACAGAATTAGGTTTGTTATTTGAGGGTTTGGTTGTTTTGTTAAAAAAAAGTGTTGAGTTGTAATGTACTTCCGGGGTGATGTGGAGAAAGGTCATGTCTAGTGGCAGATTTGAGATTCATGTATACGTTCACCAGGGACTTAGCCTATACGTTTTCTACGTTTGTTTCCATGTCAGATGAAGAATATTTGATCTGAAACGTCGTTCTTTGTTTCTATTTTAAAGGGTTTTTCGCCACTATCTTCTGTTTTAGTTTGACTTAGCCTATAATTATATTCGTGCGCCGGTTGCTAAGAAGTGAAGTGATTGTATGAGTGCGCATTGTAAGAGAGGACGTTTAGACTTTGGGTGAGGCTGCTGTTGTCTTTTGTCCTGCCCGACCTTTTGGTTGAACCTGTTGCTTTATTTTGTAGGTTTGTCGATGTTATCAATGCCGCATCTCCTTTTGGATTGTATGCACAAATTGATTGAATGGAAATGACGTCACAGAGTCAGCGTCGTTTCATGCGTCGTCTGCACCAGTCAGTCGTTTAGTGCAGTTAAAAGAGTGCAGGCTTGGATGGGCCATTTTCTGATGTAATAGTAAAGTATTATTTGTGTGAATGCTGTCCGTTTGAAGGAAGGTTGATTGATTGTACATAGCTTAACGTCCCGACAGCAACAAGACTTTCTCAGGACGTGCCTGCACTGCTAGTGACAAAAACTCAACAGAATATTGAATGTATGTCGCCAGCCGGTCCAATACGTTAAATAAAACCTACGACATGGGGCCTAAATAAAGCTAAGACCATTTAGCAACACACATCGAATATCAAGAGCCACAGGCAGCGCAGACAGTAGGGAGAGTTTAAAAAAGGAAAATGCAGGTGAATGGACCAAGGGTAGACAGAAACACATGCCCCCGGAATATAGAGAAAAAACCCACCCTGTGGGGCTGACCAGGGTGCCCCTGGGAACTAAAAAGTCCCCCAGGGCAGACCCGGTTGGGGGTGTTTGAAGGAAGGACTGGAAAGTCGAGTGTTGAGGGCAGACCGGTTGGGGGTGTTTCAGGGAAGGACTGGAAAGTCGAGTGTTGAGCGAAGCCCGAGAGAAGGCGAGGATGGGAAAAATATCCAGCACTATACGTTGGAATAGATGCATATCAGTTACGACATGCTTGTAAATTAAAACACTTTTAACCCCACCCGGGTCTGCCCTGGGGGACTTGGGTGGGGTTAACTACTTTTTATTTCCCAGGGGCACCCTGGTCAGCCCCACAGGGTGGGTTTTTCTCTCTATTCTGGGGCATGTGTCTCTGTCGGCCCTTTGTCCATTCACCTGTATTTGACTTTTTAAAACTCTCCCTACTGTCTGCACTGCCTGTAGCTCTTGATATTGGATGTGTGTTGCTAAATGGTCTTAGCTTTATGTAGGCCCCATGTGTTAGGTTTATTTAATGTATTTGACCGGCTGGCGATATACATTCAATGTTCTGTTTAGTTGTTGTTTTTTCACAAGCAGTGCAGGCACGTCCTGAGAAAGCCTTGTTGCTGTCGGGACGTTAAGTAATGTACAATAAAACACTTTTAACATTAAGAAAAGTTGAGTTAAAAGAGGTTTTAAAACAGTTTTCATAAAAACTTTTGCCCGACACGCTTCTAAAAACAACATTTTCTTAGTTTTAAACCTTGTACCGCGCCATAAACGCCACGATTGCTTTTCAGTCTTAGCTGTCCTATAGTGTGGAATGTGGGACTTTGCCAACTGGATCCATCTGGTGCACTCCAAATGAGTATTTGTGAGTGGTTTGACGTGCAACTCAGTGTGCGCCTCTGAAATGACCTACTGATTCCACTGATAATGAAACTCTTTCATTCATAAGAGTGCATTGAGCAGCTCTATAAACCAAAAGTGATGACCCCCTCTCCCCCCCCCCCACCCTCCCCTCCCCCCCCCCCCCGCCCCCCACACACACACACTTCTCCCCCCCCCCAACCCCCTTACAACCCCACTCAAACAATCATAATAGTAAAATCAACCAAAGGTATCTTTAGTGAGGTATTTTCACTGTAATCCCAGTTTTGTGTGAGAGGCACCCACTTTTGGGGTAAACACCCATTTTTTTTCCATCCAGTGGCTCTGTTTCTAGAAAATGTCTATTTTATTTTAAGTTGTAGAGCTTAGTTATAAGGTGAGTTCTAAACATTGGCATCAACTCCAGAGCCCTAGAATAAATAGAAATATGGGAACCCATTTTCACATAAAATGGTAGGTCACCCAGTCTGAGGGTTTTGTGTTCATGTGTGTGTATGTGTGTGTATGTGTGTGTGTGTATGTGTGTGTGTATATATATGTGTGTGTGTGTGTGTGTTTGTGTGTGTGTGTGTGTGTGTGTGTGTGTGTGTGTGTGTGTGTGTGTGTGTGTGTGTGTGTGACAGCGACTAGAGCCCGCGTTTGAGGACGGAAAAGCTTTAAATTTTAGGATATTGACAGTAAAACAATATCTCGAGACCTTGTTTCTATGTTTTGATGCTCATTGACGTAAAAATGGCCGTTTCACAAATACGGGTTGATCTACACTGGCGTCCGTAATTTTTCTTATTTTTTACTCGATATTTTGCATATAGCTAGATAAAGGGGATATTAAACGAGTTTGTTAACCAGAATTGTACCTCTAGAATCGTTTAAGTGATAATTTTTTTTAAAAAGATATTTTTCCAGTTTTGGGATTTATTTCACAAATTATATGGGCTAATCTTAAAACATTTAAATAATTTTACAACAAAAACAAATCTTTTCTTTAAAAATCGCATGATTTTTTTCATATACGCTATTTATATAAACCTACAGTGTGTCTCGGCTGTCGGGTACGATTAGATCAATTGTGACCTGTATGACCTAGGTGTGAAATCATGCAGTTTTCTGCATCACTTTGTCGGAGTCATTTGTAAAACAGCTAACATAACTTTAAGTTTTCTTTTACAAAAAAAAAAAATATCTTCTCGTTAATACCCGCTTGGTGTTGTTTTTTTTTTTTTTAATATCACTGTTTGCATAAGCCTGTTATTTGTCCCGGTCCTGGGGTACGATTAGGTCAAGTTGTGACATGTAATATCACTGTTTGCATAAGCCTGCTGTTTGTCCCGGTCCTGGGGTACGATTAGGTCAAGTTGTGACATGTAATATCACTGTTTGCATAAGCCTGCTATTTGTCCAGGTCCTGGGGTACGATTAGGTCAAGTTGTGACATGTAATATCACTGTTTGCATAAGCCTGCTATTTGTCCCGGTCCTGGGGTACGATTAGGTCAAGTTGTGACATGTAATATCACTGTTTGCATAAGCCTGCTATTTGTCCCGGTCCTGGGGTACGATTAGGTCAAGTTGTGACATGTAATATCACTGTTTGCATAAGCCTGCTATTTGTCCCGGTCCTGGGGTACGATTAGGTCAAGTTGTGACATGTAATATCACTGTTTGCTTAAGCCTGCTATTTGTCCCGGTCCTGGGGTACGATTAGGTCAAGTTGTGACATGTAATATCACTGTTTGCATAAGCCTGCTATTTGTCCCGGTCCTGGGGTACGATTAGGTCAAGTTGTGACATGTAATATCACTGTTTGCATAAACCTGCTATTTGTCCCGGTCCTGGGGTACGATTAGGTCAAGTTGTGACATGTAATATCACTGTTTGCATAAGTCTGCTATTTGTCCCGGTCCTGGGGTACGATTAGGTCAAGTTGTGACATGTAATATCACTGTTTGCATAAGTCTGCTATTTGTCCCGGTCATGGGGTACGATTAGGTCAAGTTGTGATATGTAATATCACTGTTTGCATAAGCCTGCTATTTGTCCCGGTCCTGGGGTACGATTAGGTCAAGTTGTGACATGTAATATCACTGTTTGCATAAGCCTGCTATTTGTCCCGGCCCTGGGGTACGATTAGGTCAAGTTGTGACATGTAATATCACTGTTTGCATAAGCCTGCTATTTGTCCCGGCCCTCGGGTACGATTAGGTCAAGTTGTGACATGTAATATCACTGTTTGCATAAGCCTGCTATTTGTCCCGGTCCTGAGGTACGATTAGGTCAAGTTGTGACATGTAATATCACTGTTTGCATAAGCCTGCTATTTGTCCCGGTCCTGGGGTACGATTAGGTCACGTTGTGACATGTAATATCACTGTTTGCATAAGCCTGCTATTTGTCCCGGTCCTGGGGTACGATTAGGTCAAGTTGTGACATGTAAAAAAAAAACTGTTTGCATAAGCCTGCTATTTGTCCCGGTCCTGGGGTACGATTAGGTCAAGTTGTGACATGTAATATCACTGTTTGCATAAGCCTGCTATTTGTCCCGGTCCTGGGGTACGATTAGGTCAAGTTGTGACATGTAATATCACTGTTTGCATAAGCCTGCTATTTGTCCCGGTCCTGGGGTACGATTAGGTCACGTTGTGACATGTAATATCACTGTTTGCATAAACCTGCTATTTGTTCCGGTCCTGGGGTACGATTAGGTCAAGTTGTGACATGTAATATCACTGTTTGCATAAGTCTGCTATTTGTCCCGGTCCTGGGGTACGATTAGGTCAAGTTGTGACATGTAATATCACTGTTTGCATAAGCCTGCTATTTGTCCCGGTCCTGGGGTACGATTAGGTCAATTTGTGACATGTAATATCACTGTTTGCATAAGCCTGCTATTTGTCCCGGTCCTGGGGTACGATTAGGTCAAGTTGTGACATGTAATATCACTGTTTGCATAAGTCTGCTATTTGTCCCGGTCCTGGGGTGCGATTAGGTCAAGTTGTGACATGTAATATCACTGTTTGCATAAGCCCGCTATTTGTCCCGGTCCTGGGGTACGATTAGGTCAAGTTGTGACATGTAATATCACTGTTTGCATAAGCCTGCTATTTGTCCCGGTCCTGGGGTAAGATTAGGTCAAGTTGTGACATGTAATATCACTGTTTGCATAAGCCTGCTATTCGTCCCGGTCCTGGGGTACGATTAGGTCAAGTTGTGACATGTAATATCACTGTTTACATAAGCCTGCTATTTGTCCCGGCCCTGGGGTACGATTAGGTCAAGTTGTGACATGTAATATCACTGTTTGCATAAGCCTGCTATTTGTCCCGGCCCTCGGGTACGATTAGGTCAAGTTGTGACATGTAATATCACTGTTTGCATAAGCCTGCTATTTGTCCCGGTCCTGGGGTACGATTAGGTCAAGTTGTGACATGTAATATCACTGTTTGCATAAGCCTGCTATTTGTCCCGGTCCTGGGGTACGATTAGGTCAAGTTGTGACATGTAATATCACTGTTTGCATAAGCCTGCTATTTGTCCCGGTCCTGGGGTACGATTAGGTCAAGTTGTGACATGTAATATCACTGTTTGCATAAGCCTGCTATTTGTCCCGGTCCAGGGGTACGATTAGGTCAAGTTGTGACATGTAATATCACTGTTTGCATAAGCCTGCTATTTGTCCCGGTCCTGGGGTACGATTAGGTCAAGTTGTGACATGTAATATCACTGTTTGCATAAGCCTGCTATTTGTCCCGGTCCTGGGGTACGATTAGGTCAAGTTGTGACATGTAATATCACTGTTTGCATAAGCCTGCTATTTGTCCCGGTCTTGGGGTACGATTAGGTCAAGTTGTGACATGTAATATCACTGTTTGCATAAGCCTGCTATTTGTCCCGGTCCTGGGGTACGATTAGGTCAAGTTGTGACATGTAATATCACTGTTTGCATAAGCCTGCTATTTGTCCCGGTCCTGGGGTACGATTAGGTCAAGTTGTGACATGTAATATCACTGTTTGCATAAGCCTGCTATTTGTCCCGGTCCTGGGGTACGATTAGGTCAAGTTGTGACATGTAATATCACTGTTTGCATAAGTCTGCTATTTGTCCCGGTCCAGGGGTACGATTAGGTCAAGTTGTGACATGTAATATCACTGTTTGCATAAGTCTGCTATTTGTCCCGGTCCTGGGGTATGATTAGGTCAAGTTGTGACATGTAATATCACTGTTTGCATAAGCCTGCTATTTGTCCCGGTCCTTGGGTACGATTAGGTCAAGTCGTGACATGTAATATCATTGTTTGCATAAGCCTGCTATTTGTCCCGGCCCTGGGGTACGATTAGGTCAAGTTGTGACATGTAATATGACTGTTTGCATAAGCCTGCTATTTGTCCCGGTCCTGGGGTACGATTAGGTCAAGTTGTGACATGTAATATCACTGTTTGCATAAGCCTGCTATTTGTCCCGGCCCTGGGGTATGATTAGGTCAAGTTGTGACATGTAATATCACTGTTTGCTTAAGCCTGCTATTTGTCCCGGTCCTGGGGTACGATTAGGTCAAGTTGTGACATGTAATATCACTGTTTGCATAAGCCTGCTATTTGTCCCGGTCCTGGGGTACGATTAGGTCAAGTTGTGACATGTAATATCACTGTTTGCATAAGCCTGCTATTTGTCCCGGTCCTGGGGTACGATTAGGTCACGTTGTGACATGTAATATCACTGTTTGCATAAACCTGCTATTTGTCCCGGTCCTGGGGTACGATTAGGTCAAGTTGTGACATGTAATATCACTGTTTGCATAAGACTGCTATTTGTCCCGGTCCTGGGGTACGATTAGGTCAAGTTGTGACATGTAATATCACTTTTTGCATAAGCCTGCTATTTGTCCCGGTCCTGGGGTACGATTAGGTCAATTTATGACATGTAATATCACTGTTTGCATAAGCCTGCTATTTGTCCCGGTCCTGGGGTACGATTAGGTCAAGTTGTGACATGTGATATCACTGTTTGCATAAGTCTGCTATTTGTCCCGGTCCTGGGGTACGATTAGGTCAAGTTGTGACATGTAATATCACTGTTTGCATAAGCCTGCTATTTGTCCCGGTCCTGGGGTACGATTAGGTCAAGTTGTGACATGTAATATCACTGTTTACATAAGCCTGCTATTTGTCCCGGTCCTGGGGTACGATTAGGTCAAGTTGTGACATGTAATATCACTGTTTGCATAAGCCTGCTATTTGTCCCGGTCCTGGGGTACGTTTAGGTCAAGTTGTGACATGTAATATCACTGTTTGCATAAGCCTGCTATTTGTCCCGGTCCTGGGGTACGATTAGGTCAAGTTGTGACATGTAATATCACTGTTTGCATAAGTCTGCTATTTGTCCCGGTCCTGGGGTACGATTAGGTCAAGTTGTGACATGTAATATCACTGTTTGCATAAGTCTGCTATTTGTCCCGGTCCTGGGGTACGATTAGGTCAAGTTGTGACATGTAATATCACTGTTTCATAAGCCTGCTATTTGTCCCGGTCCTTGGGTACGATTAGGTCAAGTCGTGTCATGTAATATCACTGTTTGCATAAGCCTGCTATTTGTCCCGGTCCTGGAGTACGATTAGGTCAAGTTGTGACATGTAATATCACTGTTTGCATAAGCCTGCTATTTTTCCCGGTCCTGGGGTACGATTAGGTCAAGTTGTGACATGTAATATCACTGTTTGCATAAGCCTGCTATTTGTCCCGGCCCTGGGGTACGATTAGGTCAAGTTGTGACATGTAATATCACTGTTTGCATAAGCCTGCTATTTGTCCCGGTCCTGGGGTACGATTAGGTCAAGTTGTGACATGTAATATCACTGTTTTTGTATAAGCCTGCTATTTGTCCCGGTCCTGGGGTACGATTAGGTCAAGTTGTGACATGTAATATCACTGTTTGCATAAGCCTGCTATTTGTCCCGGTCCTGGGGTACGATTAGGTCAAGTTGTGACATGTAATATCACTGTTTGCATAAGCCTGCTATTTGTCCCGGTCCTGGGGTACGATTAGGTCAAGTTGTGACATGTAATATCACTGTTTGCATAAGCCTGCTATTTGTCCCGGTCCTGGGGTACGATTAGGTCACGTTGTGACATGTAATATCACTGTTTGCATAAACCTGCTATTTGTTCCGGTCCTGGGGTACGATTAGGTCAAGTTGTGACATGTAATATCACTGTTTGCATAAGCCTGCTATTTGTCCCGGTCCTGGGGTACGATTAGGTCAAGTTGTGACATGTAATATCACTGTTTGCATAAGCCTGCTATTTGTCCCGGTCCTGGGGTACGATTAGGTCAATTTGTGACATGTAATATCACTGTTTGCATAAGCCTGCTATTTGTCCCGGTCCTGGGGTACGATTAGGTCAAGTTGTGACATGTAATATCACTGTTTGCATAAGTCTGCTATTTGTCCCGGTCCTGGGGTGCGATTAGGTCAAGTTGTGACATGTAATATCACTGTTTGCATAAGCCTGCTATTTGTCCCGGTCCTGGGGTACGATTAGGTCAAGTTGTGACATGTAATATCACTGTTTGCATAAGCCTGCTATTTGTCCCGGTCCTGGGGTAAGATTAGGTCAAGTTGTGACATGTAATATCACTGTTTGCATAAGCCTGCTATTCGTCCCGGTCCTGGGGTACGATTAGGTCAAGTTGTGACATGTAATATCACTGTTTACATAAGCCTGCTATTTGTCCCGGCCCTGGGGTACGATTAGGTCAAGTTGTGACATGTAATATCACTGTTTGCATAAGCCTGCTATTTGTCCCGGCCCTCGGGTACGATTAGGTCAAGTTGTGACATGTAATATCACTGTTTGCATAAGCCTGCTATTTGTCCCGGTCCTGGGGTACGATTAGGTCAAGTTGTGACATGTAATATCACTGTTTGCATAAGCCTGCTATTTGTCCCGGTCCTGGGGTACGATTAGGTCAAGTTGTGACATGTAATATCACTGTTTGCATAAGCCTGCTATTTGTCCCGGTCCTGGGGTACGATTAGGTCAAGTTGTGACATGTAATATCACTGTTTGCATAAGCCTGCTATTTGTCCCGGTCCAGGGGTACGATTAGGTCAAGTTGTGACATGTAATATCACTGTTTGCATAAGCCTGCTATTTGTCCCGGTCCTGGGGTACGATTAGGTCAAGTTGTGACATGTAATATCACTGTTTGCATAAGCCTGCTATTTGTCCCGGTCCTGGGTACGATTAGGTCAAGTTGTGACATGTAATATCACTGTTTGCATAAGCCTGCTATTTGTCCCGGTCTTGGGGTACGATTAGGTCAAGTTGTGACATGTAATATCACTGTTTGCATAAGCCTGCTATTTGTCCCGGTCCTGGGGTACGATTAGGTCAAGTTGTGACATGTAATATCACTGTTTGCATAAGCCTGCTATTTGTCCCGGTCCTGGGGTACGATTAGGTCAAGTTGTGACATGTAATATCACTGTTTGCATAAGCCTGCTATTTGTCCCGGTCCTGGGGTACGATTAGGTCAAGTTGTGACATGTAATATCACTGTTTGCATAAGTCTGCTATTTGTCCCGGTCCAGGGGTACGATTAGGTCAAGTTGTGACATGTAATATCACTGTTTGCATAAGTCTGCTATTTGTCCCGGTCCTGGGGTATGATTAGGTCAAGTTGTGACATGTAATATCACTGTTTGCATAAGCCTGCTATTTGTCCCGGTCCTTGGGTACGATTAGGTCAAGTCGTGACATGTAATATCATTGTTTGCATAAGCCTGCTATTTGTCCCGGCCCTGGGGTACGATTAGGTCAAGTTGTGACATGTAATATGACTGTTTGCATAAGCCTGCTATTTGTCCCGGTCCTGGGGTACGATTAGGTCAAGTTGTGACATGTAATATCACTGTTTGCATAAGCCTGCTATTTGTCCCGGCCCTGGGGTATGATTAGGTCAAGTTGTGACATGTAATATCACTGTTTGCTTAAGCCTGCTATTTGTCCCGGTCCTGGGGTACGATTAGGTCAAGTTGTGACATGTAATATCACTGTTTGCATAAGTCTGCTATTTGTCCCGGTCCTGGGGTATGATTAGGTCAAGTTGTGACATGTAATATCACTGTTTGCATAAGCCTGCTATTTGTCCCGGTCCTTGGGTACGATTAGGTCAAGTCGTGACATGTAATATCATTGTTTGCATAAGCCTGCTATTTGTCCCGGCCCTGGGGTACGATTAGGTCAAGTTGTGACATGTAATATGACTGTTTGCATAAGCCTGCTATTTGTCCCGGTCCTGGGGTACGATTAGGTCAAGTTGTGACATGTAATATCACTGTTTGCATAAGCCTGCTATTTGTCCCGGCCCTGGGGTATGATTAGGTCAAGTTGTGACATGTAATATCACTGTTTGCTTAAGCCTGCTATTTGTCCCGGTCCTGGGGTACGATTAGGTCAAGTTGTGACATGTAATATCACTGTTTGCATAAGCCTGCTATTTGTCCCGGTCCTGGGGTACGATTAGGTCAAGTTGTGACATGTAATATCACTGTTTGCATAAGCCTGCTATTTGTCCCGGTCCTGGGGTACGATTAGGTCACGTTGTGACATGTAATATCACTGTTTGCATAAACCTGCTATTTGTCCCGGTCCTGGGGTACGATTAGGTCAAGTTGTGACATGTAATATCACTGTTTGCATAAGTCTGCTATTTGTCCCGGTCCTGGGGTACGATTAGGTCAAGTTGTGACATGTAATATCACTTTTTGCATAAGCCTGCTATTTGTCCCGGTCCTGGGGTACGATTAGGTCAATTTATGACATGTAATATCACTGTTTGCATAAGCCTGCTATTTGTCCCGGTCCTGGGGTACGATTAGGTCAAGTTGTGACATGTGATATCACTGTTTGCATAAGTCTGCTATTTGTCCCGGTCCTGGGGTACGATTAGGTCAAGTTGTGACATGTAATATCACTGTTTGCATAAGCCTGCTATTTGTCCCGGTCCTGGGGTACGATTAGGTCAAGTTGTGACATGTAATATCACTGTTTGCATAAGCCTGCTATTTGTCCCGGTCCTGGGGTACGATTAGGTCAAGTTGTGACATGTAATATCACTGTTTGCATAAGCCTGCTATTTGTCCCGGTCCTGGGGTACGTTTAGGTCAAGTTGTGACATGTAATATCACTGTTTGCATAAGCCTGCTATTTGTCCCGGTCCTGGGGTACGATTAGGTCAAGTTGTGACATGTAATATCACTGTTTGCATAAGTCTGCTATTTGTCCCGGTCCTGGGGTACGATTAGGTCAAGTTGTGACATGTAATATCACTGTTTGCATAAGTCTGCTATTTGTCCCGGTCCTGGGGTACGATTAGGTCAAGTTGTGACATGTAATATCACTGTTTCATAAGCCTGCTATTTGTCCCGGTCCTTGGGTACGATTAGGTCAAGTCGTGTCATGTAATATCACTGTTTGCATAAGCCTGCTATTTGTCCCGGTCCTGGGGTACGATTAGGTCAAGTTGTGACATGTAATATCACTGTTTGCATAAGCCTGCTATTTTTCCCGGTCCTGGGGTACGATTAGGTCAAGTTGTGACATGTAATATCACTGTTTGCATAAGCCTGCTATTTGTCCCGGCCCTGGGGTACGATTAGGTCAAGTTGTGACATGTAATATCACTGTTTGCATAAGCCTGCTATTTGTCCCGGTCCTGGGGTACGATTAGGTCAAGTTGTGACATGTAATATCACTGTTTTTGCATAAGCCTGCTATTTGTCCCGGTCCTGGGGTACGATTAGGTCAAGTTGTGACATGTAATATCACTGTTTGCATAAGCCTGCTATTTGTCCCGGTCCTGGGGTGCGATTAGGTCAAGTTGTGACATGTAATATCACTGTTTGCATAAGCCTGCTATTTGTCCCGGTCCTGGGGTACGATTAGGTCAAGTTGTGACATGTAATATCACTGTTTGCATAAGCCTGCTATTTGTCCCGGTCCTGGGGTACGATTAGGTCACGTTGTGACATGTAATATCACTGTTTGCATAAACCTGCTATTTGTTCCGGTCCTGGGGTACGATTAGGTCAAGTTGTGACATGTAATATCACTGTTTGCATAAGTCTGCTATTTGTCCCGGTCCTGGGGTACGATTAGGTCAAGTTGTGACATGTAATATCACTGTTTGCATAAGCCTGCTATTTGTCCCGGTCCTGGGGTACGATTAGGTCAATTTGTGACATGTAATATCACTGTTTGCATAAGCCTGCTATTTGTCCCGGTCCTGGGGTACGATTAGGTCAAGTTGTGACATGTAATATCACTGTTTGCATAAGTCTGCTATTTGTCCCGGTCCTGGGGTGCGATTAGGTCAAGTTGTGACATGTAATATCACTGTTTGCATAAGCCTGCTATTTGTCCCGGTCCTGGGGTACGATTAGGTCAAGTTGTGACATGTAATATCACTGTTTGCATAAGCCTGCTATTTGTCCCGGTCCTGGGGTAAGATTAGGTCAAGTTGTGACATGTAATATCACTGTTTGCATAAGCCTGCTATTCGTCCCGGTCCTGGGGTACGATTAGGTCAAGTTGTGACATGTAATATCACTGTTTACATAAGCCTGCTATTTGTCCCGGCCCTGGGGTACGATTAGGTCAAGTTGTGACATGTAATATCACTGTTTGCATAAGCCTGCTATTTGTCCCGGCCCTCGGGTACGATTAGGTCAAGTTGTGACATGTAATATCACTGTTTGCATAAGCCTGCTATTTGTCCCGGTCCTGGGGTACGATTAGGTCAAGTTGTGACATGTAATATCACTGTTTGCATAAGCCTGCTATTTGTCCCGGTCCTGGGGTACGATTAGGTCAAGTTGTGACATGTAATATCACTGTTTGCATAAGCCTGCTATTTGTCCCGGTCCTGGGGTACGATTAGGTCAAGTTGTGACATGTAATATCACTGTTTGCATAAGCCTGCTATTTGTCCCGGTCCAGGGGTACGATTAGGTCAAGTTGTGACATGTAATATCACTGTTTGCATAAGCCTGCTATTTGTCCCGGTCTTGGGGTACGATTAGGTCAAGTTGTGACATGTAATATCACTGTTTGCATAAGCCTGCTATTTGTCCCGGTCCTGGGTACGATTAGGTCAAGTTGTGACATGTAATATCACTGTTTGCATAAGCCTGCTATTTGTCCCGGTCTTGGGGTACGATTAGGTCAAGTTGTGACATGTAATATCACTGTTTGCATAAGCCTGCTATTTGTCCCGGTCCTGGGGTACGATTAGGTCAAGTTGTGACATGTAATATCACTGTTTGCATAAGCCTGCTATTTGTCCCGGTCCTGGGGTACGATTAGGTCAAGTTGTGACATGTAATATCACTGTTTGCATAAGCCTGCTATTTGTCCCGGTCCTGGGGTACGATTAGGTCAAGTTGTGACATGTAATATCACTGTTTGCATAAGTCTGCTATTTGTCCCGGTCCAGGGGTACGATTAGGTCAAGTTGTGACATGTAATATCACTGTTTGCATAAGTCTGCTATTTGTCCCGGTCCTGGGGTATGATTAGGTCAAGTTGTGACATGTAATATCACTGTTTGCATAAGCCTGCTATTTGTCCCGGTCCTTGGGTACGATTAGGTCAAGTCGTGACATGTAATATCATTGTTTGCATAAGCCTGCTATTTGTCCCGGCCCTGGGGTACGATTAGGTCAAGTTGTGACATGTAATATGACTGTTTGCATAAGCCTGCTATTTGTCCCGGTCCTGGGGTACGATTAGGTCAAGTTGTGACATGTAATATCACTGTTTGCATAAGCCTGCTATTTGTCCCGGCCCTGGGGTATGATTAGGTCAAGTTGTGACATGTAATATCACTGTTTGCTTAAGCCTGCTATTTGTCCCGGTCCTGGGGTACGATTAGGTCAAGTTGTGACATGTAATATCACTGTTTGCATAAGCCTGCTATTTGTCCCGGTCCTTGGGTACGATTAGGTCAAGTCGTGTCATGTAATATCACTGTTTGCATAAGCCTGCTATTTGTCCCGGTCCTGGGGTACGATTAGGTCAAGTTGTGACATGTAATATCACTGTTTGCATAAGCCTGCTATTTTTCCCGGTCCTGGGGTACGATTAGGTCAAGTTGTGACATGTAATATCACTGTTTGCATAAGCCTGCTATTTGTCCCGGCCCTTGGGTACGATTAGGTCAAGTTGTGACATGTAATATCACTGTTTGCATAAGCCTGCTATTTGTCCCGGTCCTGGGGTACGATTAGGTCAAGTTGTGACATGTAATATCACTGTTTTTGTATAAGCCTGCTATTTGTCCCGGTCCTGGGGTACGATTAGGTCAAGTTGTGACATGTAATATCACTGTTTGCATAAGCCTGCTATTTGTCCCGGTCCTGGGGTACGATTAGGTCAAGTTGTGACATGTAATATCACTGTTTGCATAAGCCTGCTATTTGTCCCGGTCCTGGGGTACGATTAGGTAAAGTTGTGACATGTAATATCACTGTTTGCATAAGCCTGCTATTTGTCCCGGTCCTGGGGTACGATTAGGTCAAGTTGTGACATGTAATATCACTGTTTGCATAAGCCTGCTATTTGTCCCGGTCCTGGGGTACGATTAGGTCAAGTTGTGACATGTAATATCACTGTTTGCTTTAGCCTGCTATTTGTCCCGGTCCTGGGGTACGATTAGGTCAAGTTGTGACATGTAAGCTCTGGGCGGGAAAATCAATAAGAAAATTTCAAAGCTGTTAGGCCAAATGTTAGTATAGCTATATGTGACGTATAAGCCCAAGTAGTCACTATGAACACGGCGTCGTGGGGCTAATGATTCCATGACCATTTCGCTGCTCGTGCTATTATTCCTCTGCAGAATAGCTATGCTACCCCAGACCACAGAGCTTACGGATGGCGGGAATCGCCGTGTGTCCGTCTTTATTTCTGTGTGCCAGTGTGTGTGGATCAGAGAGTGGTGGGTTAGAGTAGAAGGCGATGGATTCCTGTCGCTACACGAGCCCACAGAGAGTACTAATGGCGGGAAGCGCAGTGTGTCCATCTTTATTTGTGTGCGCCGACGTGTGTGTTGATCAGAGGTTGGCTTAGAGAGGAAGGAAATAGATCAGCATAATACGCCTAAAAATATGAACAACTCTGATTGTTCCTAAAAGATAAACGCATCTGAGCTCCAAACAATACGGTAGACTTGGGATGAAATCTTCATCTTGTTCAGTGACGGCGAGAGGTCGGTTCAGGACTCGGGCGCTCACTTCGGGAAAGCGCTGCACATCACTCAAACAACTCCTTGCTACAAACTGATCTTTAAAGCTACACCAACCAAACTTTGCACAATTATAAAATAGAATTTGCTTTATCCATTCATACAAGTTATATTTAGAAACATGCAACAGTATGAATGATATTCTTAGTCAATGTTGGGCACGTCTGCCCATCCAGCACAGGTGTTAGCCAGGCCTTCGGTGAAGGCCAGCCTACCTAGAGAAATGTAACATTCAGTTTTCGATTCTGAGACATTATGAAAAGCACATGTGTACGTGTGACTGATGGCAGCCACAGGCTCATAAGTCTATCAACAGTCATCTTTGTTTTCTATCGAAGTTTTCTGTCCAAGAACTGCACATACATGCAAACCAGGCATACACTCTCAAAGATGAACAAAAATGCAGAGCCCTCATGAAGCACATGCATGACAAAATCCTTACTGTTTCCTTGACCTGTGACCTCTCCAAAGATGCTCACATGAACAAGTGTTGAGGTGTTTGGCTATGATAACACCACAGTACCTGTGAAATCCTTTGAGAGCTGCAGAGTGAATTATATTACCCTGTACCCGTACCTCCCGTACAACTCTGAGTTCACTGTGGACACTTGTACTTCATTACGCCATGATCAGTTCTGTGGATTAGTTCAGATAATGATGAAAGTCACTCACTTGTGTTATTAGTCCTGGTCACTGTGGACACTTGTACTTCATTACGCCATGATAAGTTCTGTGGATTAGTTCAGATAATGATGAACGTCACTCACTTGTGTTATTAGTTCTGGTCACTGTGGACACTTGTACTTCATTACGCCATGATAAGTTCTGTGGATTAGTTCAGATAATGATGAACGTCACTCACTTGTGTTTACTAGTCCTGGTCACTGTGGACACTTGTACTTCATTACGCCATGATAAGTTCTGTGGATTAGTTCAGATAATGATGAACGTCACTCACTTGTGTTTACTAGTCCTGGTCACTGTGGACACTTGTACTTCATTACGCCATGATAAGTTCTGTGGATTAGTACGCCATGATAAGTTCTGTGGATTAGTTCAGATAATGATGAACGTCACTCACTTGTGTTATTAGTCCTGGTCTCTGTGATCTGCATTTTGGAGTCGAAGACAGTGATCTTTGCTTTTGTGTCCTCCACCTGAATAATAGTATGAACAATAAGAATCATAAATACACGTATAATGACTTCTGGACTCAGACCACAGGATACTTTAAATACATGCATAATGACTTCTGGGCGTATCAGGTGTTGATGTTCGCCAAACAGTGTTATGCAATGTTGAGACCTCTCCGGCAGGGCACAGGGCCTTTAACAACAGGACACAGTTAGGAGGCGTTATAACAGAGTAGAGACGTATCAGGTGTTGATATTCGTCAAACAGTGTTATGCAATGTTGAGACTGCTCCAGGACCACACAGGGCCTTTAACAACAGGACACAGGGGCAAAGTATAGAACAGAAAAGCTGCTCAGCAGGCAGAGTGTTTAACGTTCGAGTTTAACAACAGGACACAGGGACAAAGTACAGATCTATTCCTCCTGGAGATGCGCGCATGTTTGTGTGTGTGTGAGAGAGATGATGATGATGATGATGAAACTTTATTTTTCAACGGTAAAAAGTTTTGACAGAAAACAAATCGTCATTTTACAAACTTGCCGTTGCTAACATCTACAGGATAAAAAAAGAAGGGAAACTATAAAATATATATGTACATACAAAACCCAATAGCATCATTATATACAGAAAAAATAATAATACTCATCACACACACATGCACACACGCACGCACGCGCGCCGCTCACACATACACCCACACGCACAAACAAACACGAGCACACACACACACGCGCACACACATATAAAAACCATCTGTATGAAATACGTGAGGTACAGGAAATATTACAGTACCTGAGAAACGTACTAAGTCTGACTCATCAGGTAATCAAAAAGTTTCGTTTTAAAACTTCCTGGTGAGGTAATAGTTTTCAAATGTGCAGGGATAGAATTCCAAGCAAACGGACCAGAGAATGACATACTAGTTTTAAAAAGGTCAATTCTTGGCAGTGGTAGGGGTAAGGTATTGTTTCTTGAGGTCCGTTCACGTTCTTGGTGAGATATAAATTTAGTGGTTAGATACTGGGGTGTCATATTATTCAGTATCTTATGCATATAGACGCATTTGTTTAATGTAAGTTGCTGACGCAGACCGAGAATGTTTAAATATCTAAATTTGTCTGTGGTAGGGATGGGGCGTCTATCTATCATTTTTACAGCTCTTTTGTATATGGAGTTTAATCTCTTCATGTGGACATCACTGCAGCCGTCCCACACTGTGGAGACATAATCAACATGGGACTTTATATGAGCATGAAAAAAACAATTTACGGGTATTTGTATCCGTTACATGTCTAAGCTGGGACAATAAGAAAGTGTTTTTAGCAATGGTCTTACAAACAGCATTTATATGGGTCTCCCAGCACAGTTGATCATCAACATGTATTCCTAAGAATTTACGCTCAGTGACTTGTTCAACAGGTTCAGCGTTTAATTGTAATTGTAATGGCTGTAGTCGGCGTTGATGTTTTTGCCGCGTGGCGATTAAGATACTCTTTGTTTTTGCTGGGTGAAGAACCATATGGTTCTGTCTACACCAGTCAGATACCTCATTGAGACTGCATTGTAAACTATGGCTAATGTCCGTCGTTTTTTTGCCAGAAACATGAAGACTCGTATCGTCAGCAAATAGATTACAATTAACCTCAGAATTAGTGATATGCAACTGTAGATCATTAATAAATAGTATGAATAGAAGAGGGCCCAAAATAGATCCCTGGGGGACGCCGTATTTTACATTTCCTTCCTTAGAGTATCTTCCATGGGCGTACACCATTTGTTTTCTGTCTTCGAGATATGATCGGAAGAATTCTATAGCGGTTGCGTCCAAGTGATAAACTGTTAGCTTATTTAGGAGAATGTCATGGTCCACAAGGTCAAAAGCCTTTTTAAGGTCTAAGAAAACTGCTCCTGACATCAGGCTTTTATTGATTGATTCCAGCCAGCTGTCTACAATATGTGTCAGTGCTGACTGACAAGAATGTTTCGGTCTAAAACCAGACTGGTGAATATTAAGTAATTTACCTTTTTCCAGAAAATCAAGGAGATGTTTTTGAATGTGCTTTTCAAGGGGTTTTGACAAAGCTGACAGAAGGGAGATTGGACGATAGTTATTAATATCTTCAAGATCTTTTGATTTAGGGATTGGGATTACCTTTGCTTCTTTAAGAATGGTTGGAAATGTACTTTGCTTTATGCAGAGGTTGAAAATATATGTTAGTGATTCTACTGTATACGGTAATGAGATTTTTAGGGTTTCATTATCAATACCATCAATGCCAGCAGACTTTTTGTTGGGCATGCTAGAAATATATCTGCCGACTTCCGCAACTGTAATATCAGGGATGGTGAAAGTATTTGATATAGTTGTTTTTTTAAAGTGTTCTCTGAGAGAACTCGGCACTTCATACGGTTTACTGTTATTTGCAGCTGACAATGCCAATATTTCGGCTGTGGTTAAGAAATGGTTATTTAATATATCAGCTGACATATGAGATGGGATTTCGGGTGCTGATTTACCCTTTGTTATGACGTTCAGAGCTTTCCAAACAGATGCCGTGTCCTTTTTGTCTCGAATCATTTGTTGGAAAAAAGACTTCTTAGACGCTCTAACTAAATATTTGACACGATTGCGTTGTTTTTTGTATTCTTCGTACTTTTGCTCTTTTTTCATTTTGTCTCTAGATGACATGGCCTGCTTGATATCCGCTGTTAACCACGGTGGTATGGTGGAATGTTTAACTCGTTTTTCACGTATTGGCGCATGTTTATTGAGTACACTGAGAAACAGATCCATCCAGCACGACAAGGCACTGTCAGGAGATTGGTGATCATAAACCTCAGTAAACGAAGCATTGTGCAGGTCCCACAGAAATTCGTCTTTATTAAAGTGTTTAAAGGAGCGATATTTTATAGTTTTATGTCTTTTAGTTTTTTGCTTGTCTACTTTCATGGAGACGTTACAACATACTGGGTTATGATCGCTAACAGCTAAGGAGGGAACCTGCACATTTGATATTGTATCGTCATTTGTCACGTAAATGTGATCAATTAAGGTTGAGGATGTAGATGTGGTTCTAGTGGGTTTTTTAACTAATTGTTTTAAACCAAATAAGGCTGTTGTTGATGCCCATGCAGCATGGTGCCCTTTGGGCTTAAGTAGGTCAATGTTAAAGTCGCCCAGAAGAACAATGTTATCTTTACTTTGATTAACTTTATCCATCATTTCTACGAAGTCATCATACCAGTCCCAGTTGGCTGCTGGATTTCTATAGATAAAGCCAACCAGGACTGTGGGGGATTTAGATGTTTTCACCTCGACCCATAAACTTTCAACTTCGGCTGACTCTAAGTCCTGTCGTCGTTTAACGTTACTAATTATCGAATCATGTATATATACTGCTAGTCCAGTGTGCTGGGGACTTAAGGCATCTCTGCGGAGTACTGAGAAGTTTGGAACTGAGATGGAGTTATCCATGACAGTGCTTTTGAGCCTCGACTCGGATACACCAAAAACATGAAAATGTGTTGGCGTGTTTAAGAACACAGACAAATCTGGCACCTTATTAACTAAATGGTAAATGTTGAGGTGACCAATTCTCAACTCATCAGGTCGTTGTGGGGCAGTTTTTACATTATATTTTGGCATGTTGGTAACAGAACAAACGTAGCAATAATATTACAAAAAAATAATAAAAATAATGTCAATGTATAATGAATAAGAAAGCGACAAGAAAACGTAGGAAAAACAACAGCAACAACAATAAAGCAAAATTAAAATGTTTTTGACTCTCGTGGTCAGAGTCCGCTGCGAGTTCAAATTGCTTAGTAATGTCAGATACAAAATAAAAGGCTCGACAGCTATGTAGAAAGAATCAGAAAATAAAAAAACACTTCCAAGCGCACCTAGGCACACTCGCCCGATGCTGCAGTTCCTAACTACTATTATAGTAATAATCGCACATCAAAATAAAATGGACTTCTATAATTTCAAGCAAAACAACAACAACAACAACAAAAGTCACTGCGACTTTAAAATCAAGCACAGCTAACTACGGACAGAACAAAACCGCAGTCATTAAAGTCGAAAATGTAATTCTAGATAACAAACAAACAAAAAAAGCTCAATTCAACTCGACTCGAGGATTAATGTCACAAAGAGATCCACGGAACACGCACAATAGAACTTTGGCAAGGCTGCGAGAAAACTACTAAAAAACAACAAAACTGTCTGAAATACACGCTGTCAAATAAGAAGGGTGTGTCCTATGACTGTCTAACACAAGCTGTCAATCTAGAGACTCGTGTCCTAATGTCCGGCGCGTGGTCTAAATTTCTGCAGCAGAGAAAACAAGGCTGCGCAGTCACTTTCACTAAGCTGGGGCACTCCTGGGGGCGGAGGTAGTGGGGGATATGGAAATACAGAGGGATTAGAGTACGGGTACACCGGTCGGCCGTCTGCTACGAAGATGGGGGGGGCCCATGGTTGGTGTGGAGTAACCGTAGGGTGGCCGCTGTGACGTCTGTTCCGGAGCAGTTCCGGCCTTTGATCCACCGCTATGTTGGGTGACTAGCGGCGTGCAGTCGGCTTGACTGCAGTCTTTTTCCACAGTATGCTCCTTTCGGAATCGGGGTGCAAGGCTGGAACTGACTGGGCGCTGAGAGCGTCGGTCTCTTAGAGGCTCTTTGTCTTTGGCACCAGACTTGCCGTGTGTGTCGCCGTGCCCAGGTAGCTGTTCATGGTGGCGAGACTTTGGATGATTTGGTTCTGGCCTGGCTGCGTTGTTGGAGGTGCGGCCAGAGTACGAACGCTTGATGTTGACAGCGAGAGCACTGGTGCCCCGCTTGTTGGGATGGATGGCGTCTCTGAACCAGCCGCTCTTTACCTCGCCGGTTCTTGTAGAGAAGGCGTAGTCATTGTCAACAAACTTGACCTTGAGGGATGCGCACATTTCCCTCAGGCAGAGGTTGGTGTCAGTGATACATGGGTCTGGCTGCTGACGCTGGTTGTTCGTGGGCAGGATGGAAGACATGGAGATTTCTGCCTTGGGGAAGACTCGTCTGGCAGCAGAAATCACATCCTTCCAGCCCTTCTTGCCGATGACGAACCCACGCTTACAGTCGTTGACGCCAACGTGTATGACGATTGTGCTGACTGTATTCGTGGGTTCGGCATCATGAAGGCGCTGTAGAATGCCGGCTCTGTCGAGGCCCGACACTGACACGACCTGTGCCTTGTCAGTGCCAGTGACGGACATCAGCTTTCCGTGCAGACCGCGTAGGACAGAGTCACCTAAAAGCAGCGTCTGGGTGACAGGCTTTAGCTCTGGAATCCCAGTACGGTCGGTGGGTTTGTCAGAGCCTGGAGAGGGTCGGGGTGTTGGTACCGGCTCCTTGTGCTCGGGCGTTTGCCGGATAGCAGTGTTGTCGTGAGCTGGACGCGGGGGTTCAGATGTGGTCGTGGTGGCAGGGGATTTGGAGGTGGCAGGCGATTTTTCCGGCGCTTGCTTTGCCTCGGTGTTGGAGGGAGGAGAAATGCCTTTATTGCTGCCTTTCTTGCCGGTCCTCGATCCCTCCTTCTCCCCCTCCAGCTGGGTGATTCGTTGTCGGAGGTGTCTAATTTCAGTTTGCAGCGCATCCACCTCAATATTGTAGGCGTGGCTGATCTCTCCAACTGCTGACCGGAGAGCAGCTATCTCTGCCATTACGCGCTCCATGGCCAGGGGGTCTGGGTTGAGGACAACAGGGCAGACCGTCTGGCACGCAGACTCGATAACCATGACATCAGCAGGGGCAGGAGGCTGAGTGCCAATGCCGCCGACGTCAGATGTGATGGCAGCACAATCGCTGTCGATGCTGTCGTTGGTGATGGTGCCAGCGCCGCCGACGTCGGAGGTAGGGGCAGCACTAGCTTTGAGGTCGATGGGGGAGATAGTGGTAGCTCCAGTGCCGCCGTTGTCGGAGGTGAAGGCACTGTTGTTGCAGTTGTTGTAGGTGGTTGTGATGGTAGTGCCAGTGCCGCCGACGTCAGACGTAGGGGCAGCACTAGCTCTGTTGTCGCTGTCGTTGGTGGTGCCAGTGCCAGTGCCGCCGACGACTGAGATAGGGGCAGCACAAGCTCTGTTGTCGCTGTCGTTGATGGTGCCAGTGCCGCCGACGTCTGACGTAGGGGCAGCACTAGCTCTGTTGTCGCTGTCGCTGGTGTTGATGGTGCCAGTGCCGCCGACGTCTGACGTAGGGGCAGCACTAGCTCTGTTGTCGCTGTCGCTGGTGTTGGTGGTGCCAGTGCCGCCGACGTCTGACGTAGGGGCAGCACTAGCTCTGTTGTCGCTGTCGCTGGTGTGGATGGTGCCAGTGCCGCCGATGTCAGACGTAGGGGCTGCACTAGCTTTGTTGTCGCTGTCGTTGGTGGTGAAAGTGCCAGTGCCGCCGACTTCTGAGGTAGGGGCAGCACTAGCTCTGTTGTTGCTGACGGTGCCAGTGCCGCCGACGTCAGACGTAGGGGCAGCACTAGCTCTGTTGTCGCTGTCGCTGTTGGTGCCAGTGCCGCCGACGTCTGACGTAGGGGCAGCACTAGCTCTGTTGTCGCTGTCGCTGTTGGTGCCAGTGCCGCCGACGTCTGACGTAGGGGCAGCACTAGCTCTGTTGTCGCTGTCGCTGTTGGTGCCAGTGCCGCCGACGTCTGACGTAGGGGCAGCACTAGCTCTGTTGTCGCTGTCGCTGTTGGTGCCAGTGCCGCCGACGTCTGACGTAGGGTCAGCACTAGCTCTGTTGTCGCTGTCGGTGATGGTGCCAGTGCCGCCGACGTCAGACGTAAGGGCAGCACTAGCTCTGTTGTCGCTGTCGGTGATGGTGAAAGTGCCAGTGCCGCCGACCTCAGACGTAAGGGCAGCACTAGCTATGTTGTCGCTGTCGGTGATGGTGCCAGTGCCGCCGACGTCTGACGTAGGGGCAGCACTAGCTCTGTTGTCGCTGTCGGTGATGGTGAAAGTGCCAGTGCCGCCGACCTCAGACGTAAGGGCAGCACTAGCTATGTTGTCGCTGTCGGTGACGGTGCCAGTGCCGCCGACGTCTGACGTAGGGGCAGCACTAGCTCTGTTGGCGCTGTCGTTGGTGTTGATGGTGCCAGTGCCGCCGACGTTTGACGTAGGGACAGCACTAGCTTTGTTGTCGCTGGTGTTGGTGGTGCCAGTGCCGCCGATGTCTGACGTAGGGGCAGCACTAGCTCTGTTGTCGCTGTCGGTGATGGTGCCAGTGCCGCCGATGTCGGAGGTAGTGACAGCACTAGCATTGTTGTCGCTGTCGCTGGTGGTGCCAGTACCGCCGATATTGGTGATAGAGGTTTTGTCGCTATAGGTAGCACCCTCGGTGTCGTCCATGACGGTGATGGTCTGGGTATCGGTTACTGACAGGCTGGTGTCAACTGAAGAGGGCGGTGACGGTAGCGCCAGCTGACTGTGACCAGACTGAGCGGTCAAGGTGTTGACGATTTCTCTCAGCGCAGCAAACTCCCTGTCTACCCACTGGCGGCAGGACCTGCCCTGAACCAAAAAACTGGCTGTGGTGTAGTACGCATGTATCACAAGTAGTTGCCGCTTGCCGTCCTTTATCCGTATGGTTGAGTGCACTAGGTCTTTCGGCAGACTGAATGCATCAAGATCAATCTGTTGTTCAAAGGCGGTATGGTTTTCCCCGTAGTCTTCCCACGTTGTTGTGACACCTTGGGGCTTGAACTCGCCAATGTAGCGAAGATGTAACACCTTTCGCCACACTGGTAGTTTGCCATGTTCAGTGTTATACGTGATCTGAATAGGGTCCAGAGTCCGTCTAATCTCTTCCACACTTGCCTGCGTAAATGTTAGTTTGGACCGTGTGGTTGGGCCCATCTTGCCATCTGGCTAACATCACAAGCAGTGTGAGCCTC
This sequence comes from Semisulcospira habei, assembly GCA_036245525.1. Taxonomy (NCBI): domain Eukaryota; kingdom Metazoa; phylum Mollusca; class Gastropoda; family Semisulcospiridae; genus Semisulcospira; species Semisulcospira habei. The sequence continues at coordinate 183,613,761 of BTPG01000007.1, read as the reverse complement.
TCACAAACAAAACACAGATTAGCACACACCTGGCCTTGACACTTCACTGTTGCCGTGGCAGACGAGGACCAGGTGGTGAGAGAGATCTTGCCTGTGCTATTGTCACTGTCCCCAAGTCGCCATGCCAGCTGTTGAAACGTGCCCGCAGGCCCCTGCAGATGCACTCAGGCGTGAGGGGGGAGCTGAGCTCCCGACCCCATTCACAGCTGGTGGGTGTGAGAGCACAAGGGATTAGGCAATTGGCCGTCAGAGGTGGCGGCAGGTGGCGGGGGCCGTAGGCTGCCTGGCGCCAGGTACAAAATCTCTACAGTAAAGAAGGTTTCATGGCTGATCGAATAAGATAAAGTTTGTTCAGTTCATATTTTAAAGTGTAAAAAAAGTGAAATAGGGAGAAAAAATATAAGAAAGTATATTACAGAATACCTCGGTTTCGGCGCAAGGGGTCCGTTTAGGATAACCAGCACACACACATTGTACACAAGTTCACACAAAGCAATTTATCTTCCGCATGTTCAGTGAAAGCTGAACCGATGAAATTGAAAACTATCCGTTTCACAAATCCCAATTAGGCAAAATTAGGATCGCATATGCAAACTGTACTCACGCGTTGCACAGAATCACACACAATACTATAATAACGTAATCCATATGTGTCTATCCAAGAAGAAATCACAACAGTACTCCATAATAGTGCACAATGTTTTCTCGTCACGGTTGGCTAAACTGCGGAGCTCCGAGAGAGAGAGAGAGAGAGAGAGAGAGAGAGAGAGAGAGAGAGAGAGAGAGAGAGAGAGAGAGAGAGAGAATGACATATTTAGAGCTGCGGAGAGAGAGAGAGAGAGAGAGAGAGAGAGAGAGAGAGAGAGAGAGAGAGAGAGAGAGAGAGAGAGAGAGAGAGAGAGAGAGAGAGAGAGAGAGAGAGAGAGAGAGAGAATGACATATTTAGAGTATTATGTCAGTGTCTGACCACCGCCAGTGGTCTTCGCTTGCTGCGGACCGCGACAGCTGGCGCTCCACCATTTACAAGGCAGCCTTCTCCTTTGAGGATTCGCGCAGAGCTAGCCTTAAGGACAAGCGGCTCAGGAGAAAAAAACAGAGATGCCGCAACTCAAAACCCTGGCCAGACCTCCCTCTGCAGCCACTGCGGTCGAACCTGCCTGTCCCGGGTTGGCCTCGGCAGCCACGAGCATGCCTGCAGACGTCGTGGGCAACCCCTATAAAATCTTCGTTCGCGAAGTCAAAGCCAAGATGTCAGTGTCTACGTGGTGACGGAGTTGCCTCTTTTACGTCACCGCCACTGTCTTTCTCTAAAAGTAAAGGTTTTTTTTTTTAGTGTTTTTAATTCTTTTCTGAAAAGAATTAATTTTTACTAAAGAAGTTGAAAAGACACAAAACTGGCTAGCGAACGCATCCAATGTCTTTCTTCCAACTAGCTATATGCAAAGGTTCAAGTAAATATGACAAACATTACGGACTGTGATCTGGGTCAACCGACTTCCTATAAACGGTTGTTTATGTCGTCAATGAGACATTCAATTACAATATGCTCGGAGGCTCTCTTAGCCACCCACTTGTAAAAGTATTTAGCCAAGTTTCAAGCTTGTGTGTACAGAAATATCAGAGATTCTCTTGTTTACATACATACGCACATACATACATACTTACGGTGCTTCGCTCCAAATGTACGTTCAGCAGCGAGGTTAGCACAACTAGACAATATGACGTAATTTTTATCTTGTTACTTTAATTGTTAGAGGTTTAGCCTTCCCGCCTTTGACATCATGGACATGCTATTAAATTCGCCCCTCCGCGACCCGTCCTAAAAGGTCCCTCCTATAAATAGAAGGGACGTTTTTGTAAGGAAGTCCAAAACGGGATCAAACCATTCAACTGACTGCATGGATATTGCAAAACTGGCCGAATTGAGTCTTTGTTTTGGATCATCTGTCCGATGGTTTTTAGCCATTGCCTTTCATGAAACTTGCATTGGTATTTCTCTGAGTCTAAGCAAGCCGCAGTCTTCTCTAACGTTCAGACTTGGCCCAAGGGTACTTTCTAAGACCTATACTAAACACCATTTTCAGTACACAAACCAAGGGGAATCACTCAGCGCTGGACAGTCAAACAGTTAGATCCCCTGCCCCGGCCTATCAGGCACCCAATCGCCAGCCCACAGAGAAATACGCAGGTATATTACAAGACGATCATTTGCATCCTCAAAAAGAATGCATCAGGTCTCTTATATAACCCATGTTTTTTCCGGAACTTTGGAAGTAGGCAGGAGAAATAAACATACACAAACACGAAGGTGCACTACTATATGTGGTCGGGTAAATACCCTGATTTCCCACAGTAGATGCACAGAACATTACCAATTTCAGTGACCTCTCTTAAAGGTCAACTCCATAGGATTCAGTAATCAGACGTGCATTTTATCTTCAGATGGTGGTGCCATGGCAGTGCAACAGACATAGACCACGTTTTAGGTGAATGGCTTACTGGATCAATCGATCGCGATGGGAAAAATCAGAGGGAGGCAGCAAAGCGAGCACACACACAGACTGACAGTGATTAGTACAGTTTTAGTTTCTCTGTACGCTGCTTCACCCTCTGGCTATCAGTATCAGTACTGCCTGACATTGTGATGATTACTGCAGGACACAGACTGACAGTGATTAGTACAGTTTTAGTTTCTCTGTACGCTGCTTCACCCTCTGGCTATCAGTACTGCCTGGCATTGTGATGATTCCTGCAGGAATCATTGCGACTTATAGTGCAATACAGACAGCCTGGCATTGTGATGATTACTGCAGGAATCATTGCGACTTATAGTGCAATACAGACAGCCTGGCATTGTGATGATTCCTGCAGGAATCATTGTAACTTATAGTGCAATACATACAGCCTGGCATTGTGATGATTCCTGCAGGAATCATTGTGACTTATAGTGCAATACAGACAGCCTGGCATTGTGATGATTCCTGCAGGAATCATTGTGACTTATAGTGCAATACAGACAGCCTGACATTGTGATGATTACTGCAGGAATCATTGTGACTTATAGTGCAATACAGACAGCCTGGCATTGTGATGATTCCTGCATGAATCATTGTAACTTATAGTGCAATACATACAGCCTGGCATTGTGATGATTCCTGCAGGAATCATTGTGACTTATAGTGCAATACAGACAGCCTGGCATTGTGATGATTACTGCAGGAATCATTGTGACTTATAGTGCAATACAGACAGCCTGACATTGTGATGATTACTGCAGGAATCATTGTGACTTATAGTGCAATACAGACAGCCTGGCATTGTGATGATTACTGCAGGAATCATTGTGACTTATAGTGCAATACAGACAGCCTGGCATTGTGATGATTACTAATCATTGTGACTTATAGTGCAATACAGACAGCCTGGCATTGTGATGATTACTGCAGGAATCATTGTGACTTATAGTGCAATACAGACAGCCTGGCATTGTGATGATTCCTGCAGGAATCGTTGTGACTTATAGTGCAATACAGACAGCCTGACATTGTGATGATTACTGCAGGAATCATTGTGACTTATAGTGCAATACAGACAGGCTGACATTGTGATGATTACTGCAGGAATCATTGTGACTTATAGTGCAATACAGACAGCCTGACATTGTGATGATTACTGCAGGAATCATTGCGACTTATAGTGCAATACAGACAGCCTGACATTGTGATGATTCCTGCAGGAATCATTGCGACTTATAGTGCAATGCAGACAGCCTGGCATTGTGATGATTCCTGCAGGAATCATTGTGACTTATAGTGCAATACAGACAGCCTGACATTGTGATGAAGACAGCCAAAGGGTTAATCATACCTGTTGTCATCAGATTTATCATAAATTTTTAAGTAAAATGTAGTGCATGTTTCGTGCTTTTGTGAAAACTAAAATTCTTTTGTTATAAAACGTTATGAAATATATGTTGTGTAATGGTTATATTATATGGTATAGATCTGTCATTTCAGTCTTTCGTCCTAGAATTTCTAATTAACTTTTTTTCCGGCCATATCAACATACATTTCAAGCAGAGCCTATTAATTTCAACAAAACTGTCCGTGTCAGAAGAAAATTAAACTAATTCAGATTGCAATATTAGGTTTCATTTTGATTCAAATATTCAGTTTGCTACACTGTTTAGTCAGTCCAGCCAAGATGCTTACATATTAATGTTTATTTTTACTAGTATAGTCTGCCTGATCACTTAAGCTTGCCTCATGTTTTTTGTTGTTGTACATAACATTTTAATAAGACATCCACATGTTTTGTAACCATCTGTTGCAGAAGTGTTTATGTTTTGAAAACTGATGGCAGCTAGTTTAGGGCTTTCAAGCAATGTACGGGCAAACCTGTTTTTAGTTGTAAGTTATAAAAATGCTAACTGGCTGCATGCATGATTATAAAGATAATTGTCTTTTTTTGCTTAACTACAACCCCCCTCCCCCCAAACCAACCACACACACACACACCACCCATCCATTGGTATTTCTGTTTTGTTTTAACTATTGTGCCAATTTCTGTGTGTTTATTTTTTTGTTTTGTTTTGTTTTGTAATCGCCCTTCCAACACTCTAGTCAGTATATATATATGTCAAGGAAGGCAATTTTTAAATACGTTTTAAAATTATGTGTTGCTAAAATCAGTGTGCCAGGTCCTGGATGCCTGCATATTTACTTTTGTTATTAATATTATGGTTTCATGTTTGTTGCATTTTTATTGTACTGATGCCAGTTGATCAGTATGTGCATTTGAAAGTTCAGGTTTTAGTTGATACTCTTTTTTACCCATTACATCCTGATGCTGATTTTGTCAGATTGGCTTATTAGCCTATGAAGGCTACATTACAAATTATGTGACAGATCAACCATTTTAGTTCATGGGTAGTGCCAGAATAGCTTGGTGCCTCAGGCGCTAAGCTATTCTGGGACCACCCTTGAACTATCATAGTCAAATTAATTTCAAGCAGGAGTGTATCAGGATGAAAGGGTTAATAAGGACTTGTCATACGAGATTCTCCTTTATTTTTTCATAACCAATGTTGTTTGTGCCAAATCCTGTAAGTTTAGGAGGAAATTTTGTCTCCAATCGAATTATGTCAGTATATTTTTTAATCTGTAAAAAAGTTACTCACGGGCACAGTTTAACAATGCACTGTGTACGAAATCTGTTTTGTTTACAGATCCCATTGCCAGTACCTGAACATCTGTGTGTGTGTATATACACAAGGGTATACACACACACACACACACACACACACACACACACACACACACACACACACACACACACACACACACACACACACACACACACACACACACACACACACACACAGATGTTCAGGTATATATATATATATATATATATATATATATATATATATATATATGTATGTATGTATAGGTATATATATAGATGTTCAGGTATATATATATATATATATATATATATATATATATATATATATATATATATATATATATATATATATATATATATATATATATATATATATATATATATATATATATATATATATATATATATATTATGCAACAGAGCACTGTTTGCCACAGGTGTGGCATACATACATATATATATATATATATATATATATATATATATATATATATATATATATATATATATATATAATATATATATATATATATATATATATATATGTATGTATGCCACACCTGTGGCAAACAGTGCTCTGTTGCATAATATATATATATATATATATATATATATATATATATATATATATATATATATATATATATATATATATATATATATATATATATATATATATATATATATATATATATATTATGCAACAGAGCACTGTTTGCCACAGGAATTGGAAGTTTAATTGGAATTGCAATTGAGGGTGTTACAAGCCTGACATGCTTTGGTTTGGAAGCCCTTAACAAAAGATTTCATACAAAGTTAAGAAACATGAAGCATTGAGTACTCTTGGCTAAGCTGAGTAGTATGAAACTTAATATCAGTAAAGCTTTGGTAGATAATTTTATTGACGATGGTGAATTTAAGAGAGTGCAGGATGATTTGGCCAATTACAAGAAACAGAAGTCTGAAATAATAATAATAATAATAAATAATAATAATAATAATAATAATAATAATAATAATAATAATAATAATAATAATAATGTTATTATACAGGGTTTATATACAGAATAAGATGCGTAGTCAATCTCCCGTGTTTGTTGAAGAACTGATGGCCATTTTTTTAGTGAAAGGAAAAAAGATAGGGGTATAGGAAACCACAGAAAAAAACTACACAATCTTTTAAACAAATGAAAATCAGATTTGGTAATCAATCAATATTTTTTCATTACACTTCACAGAGAGTTAAGACGACACTTACGCCACTTGTTTTTGATTATTTAACCCCATCTGCTCCACTGTTAGAGTATTATTGAGAAAAAGTTAATTTTTTGTCCTTGTATCTTGGTAAAATTGACTGAGTATATGTTGACTAAAGTCAACTTGTTACAAGAACTTACGAAAACATAGGGTAAGTAATTAATAAGTTCTTATGGTAAGTAATTAATAAGTTCTTATACAACTAACTTAAAGTAACCTTTAAGTTAGTTGCAACAGAGATATAAAGTGACAGGATAACCAACTCCCCGATCTGAGATTTTAACTTCCACTGCGCATGTCAGAGCTGACCGGTGCAACTCTTACTTCTGGCATCTCGAGTATAGCGTGTAATGTGAAATGTAAATAAAGATACGTTGCTTCTTTTTTCATCATGCCTGGTGCAAACTGGGCTGTAGTCGGCTGCGGCACACATTGTAGGACGAACAAGGTTTTGTCATTTTTGGTTAAAAGGTGTCTGTACATCGCACACCACTATGTGATGGCTTGATGTGACCAGCCGTATACCCTTATGACATTTCACAAATCAGTCACGTTTTGTGTTTGTTGTCTGAGGTGTATTTCAGGCATGTTTAAGCCTTTATTGGCTAAGGGCTGCCTTCATCAGCGTGCTGACCCTTTTGTTTTTGTTGAGTAACCCTTTGTTAGGTTTTTATGGTACGGTTTGTTTTTGGTTCATTCTGTATTGTTCAAGTAGTTGGTGTATTCTCGCTATCTTCACTGCCGATTGAAAGGGTCAGTGGCGAGTAGAAGATAATCAGTGTCGCCAGTCGGGGCTCAACCACTGCTAATTGTATGAGCTAGTGGAGCGTAGATGGCTTCTTGGTTGTAGTTTAGTTTTGTTTCCACCACTGCCAATTGGTAGGGCTAGTGGGGAGTAGAAGAGCTGCTCTGTCGTGGCGCTACCACTGCTCATAGTGAGAGCTAGTGGAGACTGAGTGCGGTTGTTGCGTTTTGGTTCTTTCTCTTCCCGCAGTGCTGGTGGACGCTGCTCGAACATGGCCTGCCGATTCAGTTTTGAAAGCTGGTGCCGTCAACTATATTAGCTTGATGCGGGTTCGTCACGTGACTCCTTTCTCTAGTTCGATTCGTGGCTGGCTGCAACATGAGATGCGTCTTCTCGCTCTGAGCGTGCTGGCCGGCTTGGTCCAGAGGTGGCGTTGTGTGCAGCAAAACCGCCGTATACTGTCTTTTTGTTGTGCCATCATAAGGACCCGTAGGTCTGTTTCCTTATGTGTAGGAAGGTAGTGGGGTTCACTCTGTTGTTGCTGTATTTCTCGCATTCTTTCAGCCTGTCAGGCAACGTATTAGTCTCAATGGGCTCAAGTTGCTTCTTTTTTTTTTTTTTTTTTTTCCCCTTCGCGGGGATCCGTCTGCTCCTGCCGAGATTGGCACGATGTATATTTTCTTTTCCTTGCTTCCATTATCGGGTCCGGTGGCCGCTGTGCGTAGACTGTAGATGGCACTAACTTTGGTTGATCTCGATGTTTGTGGTTCGCGTGTTGCTGGGGCGGGTAGACTCGGATGTTTCAGTATGAGTCGCTTGTTGTTGGGGCGGGTAGACGATTTTTCAGTGTGGTTCGCTTGTTGCTGGGGCGGGTAGAGTACGTTGTCTTCTTGAGATGCACATTCTTGTCTTTATTTTTTTATTTTTTTCCTTCCCGCGTGGGTAGTGCCTGGGGGTTCAGACTAAGCTGTCTCATTTTCAGGAACGTAGTCTGACTGCTGCAGCGTCAGTTCTTGCAGTCTGCTCAATCCTGGATTGTTGGTGGGGCAATAATTCCGCGATTGTGGTGTTTCGGTTTCCGTCTAAATATTCGTAGCGCCCGTTGATCATGTCGTAGGCGTACGTTGATCATGTCGTAGGTGTATCTGCCCTCTTTAAAGTGTATGCAGAGATATTCTAGTTGTTTCCTTGCTCCCTTGTCTCTGCAAAGGCCCATGAGGTCGACCCATTCAATGAGTATCGTAGGGATCAGTCCATTGGAGAAGACGAATGCGGCTCGTAGGATTCTTTGAAAGTGTGGGAGGTTTTTTCGTCCACGTGTCAGTATTTTTTGTTTGTTTGTTTGTTTGTTTGTTTGTTTGTTTGTTTGTTTGTTTTTTTTTTGTTTTTTTTTTGTTTTTTTTTTCTTTTTTGTTGGCCACTTGTGTGCTGGTCTTATGAGTTCTTGGGTGTCGCTCCATAGTTAAAGGGCTGGCGGTTTTTCTGTTTCTGGTTTATTCCGTTTTCCTTTCCCCGTTGTTTGCAGGGACTTTGTATTGGTTGCGGTGTGGCCGGCGCGTAGAAAATAAGATATTTCCAATGCCAGTTGGTTTCTTATTGAGAGGTCGTTCTGCTTCGTTTCATGTGTCATGAGGCTTTTTCCGTCTGGAGTCGGCGTGCGCCTTTTACTTTGATTGAGCTAGTGGCGGCCTCATGTTCTTCTTCTTCCTGCTTTTGACCACTGCTAAATTGGTGGAGCTAGTGGTCAGTGCAGAAGTCTGTTGTGTTGATGCCGCACTTCGGCCAGTAGTCGGCTTTCGTACTTGGGCCGGCGATTTTGACTGTGACACTTTTCTGTTCAGTACCAGCCACTGCTAAGTGGTGCAGCTAATGGCGCAAACAAATGTCGATGTGATCTTGTCGTCTGCTGTACTATACTATTAGACAGGGCGACTAATCGTTCAAATGTTTGAACAAGAACAAGAACAAGAACAAGAACAACATTTATTGTCGAGGGGCCCATTGGGGCCAAAGGACACATAGGGATCGGACTTAACTATCATGTACATTACTTTTTATCCCCCCACCCGGGTCTGCCCTGGGGGACTTGGGTGGGGTTAGGTATTTTTTAGTTCCCAGGGTCACCCTGGACAGCCCCACAGGGTGGGTTTTTCTCTCTATTCTGGGGCATGTGTTTCTGTCTACCCTTTGTCCATTCCCCTGTATTTGCCTTTTTAAAACTCTCCCTACTGTCTGCACTGCCTGTAGCTCTTGATATTGGATGTGTGTTGCTAAATGGTCTTAGCTTTATTTAGGCCCATGTGTTAGGTTTATTTAATGTATTTGACCGGCTGGCGACATACATTCAATGTTCTGTTTAGTTTGGTTTTTTTTCACAAGCAGTGCAGGCACGTCCTGAGAAAGCCTTGTTGCTGTCGGGACGTTAAGCAATGTACAATCCAATACTTTTTATCATTCTTTAAGCTCGTTCAGTCCACACGGAATGTTGCACTTTTCTGTCGGCAGTAAGTCAGTTCATCGTTCATCGCGCGGCGTCTGTGTTCGTGCAGTCCCGTCCGTATTATTCCTGTGAGCGCCGGTGAATTTCGTGTGGTCCGTGGCTCCGTCCGGTCTTGTAGTCTCCGACGGTCCGGGGCGTGAAAAAAGAAGAGAGAGGAATACGCAGTATCAATGCTGTTTGGTCGTTACGTTTCTCTCCCTTACGGAGAAGCAATCAAATACAAACTTTGCTAGAGTGCATTGTGCATCCTTTCTTACTAGAAGTTGGCTTGGCTTATGGCAGTCTGTACTTGTAACTAGCTGGGTTCTGAGCTGATTATATAAACTACAATCGTATAGCATGTGAATTTCGTCCTCTACTACTCCACACGCGCGACATAGTCTATGTTCCCGGGGTGTGTTTGTATACCTGCCTCTTTCTACTTCTAACATGTGGGCACTTTCGCAACTTCGTTAGGGCTTGTTTGTGTTCTCGTATTTTTGTGTAAATAAGATAGCTTTGTATTCTATTCCGTATTTATCAGTTGCTTTGTTATAGAATGTCAGTCTAGATGTGTTGTTCCGCTTAATTTTGTTCCAGTATTTAATGTACTGCTCTTCTAGTTTTCTATGGAGGGCTGTTTTAAGTGAAGTTCCCCTGAATGTACACTGGTTATCCCACACGTGGCGAAAGCCCAGTGAGCAAAGAATTTGTCTTGTGAAAGCAACCCACGGGGCGGTGGTCTCGAGCTGTTCGTGATACGCCTGTTTGAGGTAGGAGGTGCTGTCAGAGTTTAGCATGTGAAGCCAAAAACCTATCACTTGGACCGATACTCTGATGCTCACAGGGAACTGTCCGATCTCAGCTAGGGCCGGAATATTCATAGCTTTTTTGTGTATGCCTAAGATGGACTTAGCAAATTTCAGTTGGATGCACTCGTGAGGCATTTGTCCCTTCATGCAGTAATCGAAGAGGTCACTCAGGTCACTGTCCATATTATTTGCTTTTAGTGTGAAAGGGAACCATACTTCTGATGCATATGTTGCGACAGGGACCACTAGAGAGTCAAACAGTTGCATTATCGTTTTAGTATATAGGTTTTGTTTGTATAATGAGCGTTTAAGGGTATGAGCGGCTTTGCTGGCTTGTCTACCAATGTGGTCTTGTGCTGATGTAAAGCTACCTGTGTTATTGAACATTACCCCTAGGTACTTGTATATATCCACTGTTTCTATTAAATCGTTTCCATACCTAAATACGGTCGGTACTTTTGGTGCTGCTCGTGCGAACACAATTATCTTTGTTTTATTCTTATTGACCGTCAGGTCCCAGGTTTCACAGTATTTATGTAGTTTATTTAAGTTTGAGGCCACGTTGCTCGTCAGTGTGCGGGGTTTGTCTGCCTGCGGCGCGCGTCGGCGGTGTGGCGGTCAGTCAGCGGCCGTAACATCCTACTACTGTGTCTGCTGTGGGCATAGGTGTAGATAAAGCTGGGTTTGGCGTTGTGGTTATTGAAATGTTGCGATGTTAATCTGCTGCCCCTATCCAAAGGTGGAGTCGGGAGGGGTCTTGTTGGTGTGTGCCAACTGCGCTCCAACCCTCCGTGGCTTCCAAGTTTGGCTTTAGTGGAGTCAGTGGCACCGATGTACATTTGCCATCTGCCTCTGTTGTTTGCCGGATGACTTGCAACTCTATTGCCTATTGTAGTGAAGAGAGTGGTTTCGGTTTCACAAAGTTTTTTGTGTCCCGCTGTTCGTGTGTGTACTGACTCGGAGAAACATGTACTGAATTTCTTGTATTCAGTCTCAGTGTTACCCATGTCTGCTTTGTTTTCGGGGCTCATGCCTTTCATGTAGTCCAGTGGTTTCCTTGGTTTGCATTCCTGTCGCGTGATGTACTTCGGCTGTTTTTCAGTATTAAACTTGGTCATTTTTGTCTCTCTTGTCTTGTTTTCTCACCCTGTTTGTTCTTCGTTGTTCGTGAGCGGTGCGCCAGTTTCGAAGAGATGAGTAGCCGGTTTCCCAGGTTTTTAATTGGTGTGTGAAGCCGACTCCTTCTGTGTGTGCGTTCGCTAGCGTGAACAGGCTGTTGATGTCGGTCATAGGCGATAAAGATTACTGATCCCATCGTCTCTGAATCGTTTGTGAGGTATGATGGCATCCTTGTGGGGCCCTGGTAGCAGTTGTTGATGACTTCGTCCATTATTCGTGCCATTAGTAGGTCAGTGCGGCATGAGGGGGATGGGACCGTGACATGGCCCATTGCGCAGCCGATGATTTGTTTGTAATTTTGTCCTTTGAAGGTGAAGATGTTGTTTTTCAGCAATAGTGTGAGAAGTTCCACTATTCTATCCCTTTTGATGCTTGATAGGTGAGGTAGTCGAAGCGTCTCAGGAAATGCGTCGCTGGTGGCTTGCAGGAGCGCGTCTTGGCCGGTTCTGTGTACATATTTGAGACGTCATAGACACAGATGTTTGTGTTTTCAGGGAGGGCCGTTTCTTCTATCAGGCGTATAAATGCAGGAGTTTGCTGCATGTGTAGGAATTTTAACTCTTCAGTGCACGGCTGCAGCATCCCTTTCACACTATTTCAGCACTCAGTTCCCGGCAGGGCACCAGTGTCAAAGTGTGTCAGTTGATGTTTATACACCTTGTCAAGTGTAATACATTGGGTGCTATTGTTTTAAGTTGACATTGTCAATGCTGGTGACGAGTCCAAGCTTTGACGACTGATGCCGGCGGCGCTGCCCGCCATATGGGCGGATTGTAGATCACTTGCGCGGGTAGTGCTTCTTTTGTCATTTGGTCGTATGAGGGTGGTGGGGTTCATTCCGTTGTTGTCGCGTACTTTCTCTCAATTTTCCTGTGCCTTGTGTTACACTACCGCAGCCACACGCAAGGTGTTGTAGATGGAAGACGCAGCCAGACAAGAGTGTTTCCAGAAGAGTCTTTTATTTCTTGGTCATCGTGGGTCTAATAGGTTGGGCACAACCAACCTACTAGCATGGCATACTAAAATGGCGAAAATACCGGCGCTCGGTCTCTCGCTTCTTAGCTCCCTCTATTTATCTATCTCTCTCTTTTCGTTGTGTGCTCTCTCGTTCTCTTCATTGTGCGAGCTCCCTCTCTATCTCGTTCCCTTCGTTGTGAGCTCTCTCGTTCTGGTGTTTTCCCCCACTATATATACCCGTTCTGGCCGAGGGCATCGCCCCTTTGTCTCAACCAGTCAAAGGGGCTATTACTGTCACCCATATTATTCCACATCTATCATGGTGGCCAGCTCCCTCTCCATCTCGTTCCCTTCGTTGTGAGCTCTCCCTCTATCTCGTTCCCTTCGTTGTGAGCTCTGCCGTTCTGGTGTTTCCCCCCACTATATATACACGTTCTGGAGGGCATCGCCCCTTTGTCTCAACCAGTCAAAGGGGCTATTACTGTTACCCATATTATTCCACATCTATCATGGTGGCCAGCGTCCCTTGACCCTATCTGTCAAAGGAGCTATTACTGTCGCCCATAATCTATCCCCCATCTGCTCTGGTGGATAGCGCCCTCTGATCCTAGCTGACCAGGGACCCATTACTGTCTCTCATAATTATTCCACGTCTATTATGGTGGTCAGCGTCCTCTGATCCTAGCTGACCAGGAACCCATTATTTATTCATTAGTCCCAGCTCCCCGCTCGCTACTGCCCGCATTGGGACCGCTAAAGTGAGATTGATGTATTTCCACTCGAAATTATCATTCATTAGTCCGAGCTTAGTAGGGCCGGCCACTTGTCAACTTCACGTGAGCCCGTGGTAGCCAAAGTGGACCGTGTCATAACCCTCTCCGTGCTCTGCCCGTGGTACTAATTATATTCTCGTTATTTTCATATCAAGGGACATTATAAAATTACCCGACCGTGATATTGGTCGTATACACTTATAACAATTCCTCCCAAACCTACCCGAAAAAAAATGAATCTTAATTCACAAGATTCGGTTTTTTTTCATTACACAATATTCAGACCACAAAATCATTTCAAACAATTAAACATGTTATCCACAAAATACATCATTTTTCGGAATGACCGCTTATTTAAATCGATCACTCCTTATTAAAAATTATTATTGTCCGGCGTAATCACGCCAATAAATGTTCACATCAACATCATCGACTCAGTTATGTCTTTGCACATGTGTTCGTTATTCTTCACGATCCTTCCTGGATCGCAACAGCGTTGATCCTTGGTTACCCCAACGACGGGTAAAACTTGACAACGTTCGAGGCGGGGAGTAACTGCACTCCTCCCTCCATCATCGGCGTAGAGTCCTTCGCTCTTGCGACGTCATTCACGTCTGCTGACTGCACAGCCGCCGAAATCAACGTAGGCACAGTGACCTCACGTTCACCCTTCCTGAGTCGTAATAGTATGGAGCCAAACCATGCGCTAGTTTTTCTTCTTATATCGTATACACCCTACCCCAACAAAGATCACTACAACTGTCCCTACGATAGAACCAATGATGATCTGTTTCCATATCGCCCATTCTTGTTTTGGCTTAACGAATCGCTCTGAAGTCGAGCAATTATATGATCCATTGGCATTTCCTTAATTTCATCTAACTCTTTGGACAAAGAGATGGGATCGTAGTCTGGTAAAGCGCTATGAAATGGTTTCCATAACGTTATATTGGAAAATGCATAGTTTCCATCCATCCTATCAATTTGTCTTCCACCTGATACTGGCTCTCTGGTTGGTAGTAAGGGGTTAACATCAATCTATCACTAATAGCCGTACATGATTCATTGAGGCGGATTAGCGATAATGGTGGGTTGATTTGTTGGTACGTGACCCCTTTACCGTGACAACTAATACTCATCTTTAGTGGACTATGATTACTAATGACCCATAGCCCATCCATTATATACCGTGCCATAGGTAACACTGTACCCAACTTGACCTTTGTTTGGCCGTGTGTTGCAATTTCGTCTGAATTGTTTAAAAACAGCGCCGTAACACAAAACTGATTAATGTTCATAGGATATATTGCACTTCGAATCGCACAGAATCCTATCAAGGGTTTGGAACAAGCTTCAAGTTCAGCTTCCGTAAGGAGCGCGAACCGCGTACGTTGCGCGTCTACTGCCATTGTTGTGGATTCTAAGTCATACTGAGCCGTCCTTGATTCTGGTGCAGGCCGACCTGAATCTCCAGTTACTAGTGGTAACTTCATCAAGTTTTTGAAATACGACATAGTGATTAATATTTAAACCCTGCGCTAGCCCCAATACTATCAGACTCAAGAAAAACTTCATCTTGTTGTTGTCTGCAGTACGAGATATCACCAGAGACTTACACCACTGTCTCTGACAAAACTCAAATCATGCTTCATGATTTACACATTACAATAGTCCTCTCCCAGATACCGTCTGAGAGTCGCATTTCTAATTTGAAGCCTTCTTTGGCAGAAGAGTCAGTATCGCTTGAAGAATTTCCCTAACCCCATTAGTCTGTAAACTAGGCTGAATCGAACGATTGTCGTCGATCTCCCCATCATCAGAACTGTCTGATGTGCCCTTGTTACAACTAACGTTTACTGCTGAGAGAGATCTTTTCTCTCTTGTTTTTAGGCGCTTTCTTAACTCCATTAACGGAACGTCCTCCTCGGATGAAGAATTCTCACGCTCTTTTCGCACCCCCCTAGTCAGTCTGTCTCGGGCGTTCTCTGGCCCTACTGCATCGTCACTGTCGCTATCGGATGATTCTGGAGCTACAACCTGTGTGGCTTTACGTAATGTTCTCCCCCTGGCTTTTGGAATAGGCCACTCGCTAATTTTGGCTATCCGCAAGTGTTCAGCATGTAAACTGACCTCAGTGCCATCTAGTTGATGTCGTACCCTGAATGTGACAGGCGACAATTGTTCCACCACTCTATAGTGCGACCTCCACTTACTGTCTAACTTATTGTGTCTACGGTGATTACGAAGGTACACTGGGTCACCGACCTTAATCTCGACAGGCTGTACACCTCTATTAGCATACTTAGCCCCCTTCTTCTGTGCTTTCTTAATTCGCCGATACACCTGGGTGAAGGCCTTGTGTTGCTGCTCAAGCGCTATCTTGTGAAAATCTTCACCAGCGTATTTTCTCCGGGGTCTAAGGATGTTATCTAACGGTAGCACTGGATCGCGACCGTACAGTAAAAAGAAAGGAGATTCCTGCGTAGTTTCCGAAACACAAACCCTGTAAGCTGCTAGTACCTGGTTAATATGCACGTCCCATGTCGAAAAATCCTCTTGTATCTTTTTGGACAGAATGTCGTTAAAAGTTCTATGGAAACGTTCGACCTTAGCATTGGACTGTGGATGATAAAGACTGGTCGTGACATGGTCTATGTTCAGTTCTGCCAGCGTTTCTGCCATAACCCTATTCACATTCTCAGATCCATTGTCTGATACTATCTGCAATGGACAGCCATGTCTGGGTAGAATTTCTTCTACGAGCAGCTGTACCACTGACTGCGGCGTTTTATCTGGTACAGGGAACGCCTCTACCCAACCTGTCAGATGACAGATGAATGCTATGACATAGCGATTCCCGCTAAGGGAGCGGTCAAACGGACCTGCCAAGTCCAATGACAACTTAGCGAATGGGTATGGAGGAATGTCCATTTCCTGTACGGGGGCCCTTTTCTTTTGTAACACTCTAGACTGACAGATGACACACCCACTAACATATTCATACAGTTGTTTGTACATGTTAGGCCAGTAATACTTTCTACTGACTGTGTCATGCGTCTTGTCTATTCCTAAGTGATCATTTTCGTCATGGTACTGTCTGACTACGTACTCTACCAAGTGAGACGGAACATACAATCTGGCTACTGGTTCATCATCAGGATGAGACAAGAAATATAGAACATCCTCCATCAGCATGTATCTCCTATTGACTGTCATGGTTCCTTGTTCACTAACCAATAAGTCCTTTAAGCGCACTATTTCAGAATCCTTCTCCTGTTCCTCAATAATATCAAACCCTGGAAGCTCAACTTTTTCCAGCTTCTCGTCACACCCTGCCCTTACTGTACAACTAGCGAACTGCTTGGGTGTGAATTGGTTGGAGTTTATGACTCCTATGACAAAAGCATTGTCATTGGCCTCTCTGGTTACCTCTACTTCTTCCTCATGCTCTGGCACCACTCGGCATTCTGGATAGTAAGTCTGCCAAAACATTTTGGGGACCTGGGATATATTCAATAGTACAGTTATATCCTGAAATGCCAAGGGCCCACATCTGCACCTTCTTATTCTGCATTGGTGAATTAAGCAAATACTTAAGAGGCATGTGATCCGTGCGGATTACAAACTCCGCATTATGCAATTAGTGATTTAGCTTTTGAAGCGCATAATGGATCGCAAAAGCCTCTTTCTCTATTGTCGACCATTTCCTCTGACTGGTACTAAGTTTATGGGATAGAAAGTAAATAGGTCTTTCTACCTTTGAGCCTGGGGAAATGTCTGAATCCTCATCGCATTTTTGCGCGAGACATGCCCCCACGCATGTGTCGCTGGCATCCGTGTAAAGAATGTACGGACGCCGTGTATCTGGATAGGCTAACACTGGTGCTACGGCTAACGTCTCCTTCATCAAATCAAACGCTTTCTGGCATTCCTCTGTCCAACTGAATCTCGCATACTTTCGTGTCAGTGCTATGATTGGTTCAGCCATCTGGGAGAAATTAGGAATCATTTTCCTGTAAAACCCAATCATACCAATGAATGAACGGCACTCTCTGACACAGGTCGGAGCCGCCATAGCCCTAATGACTTTTACCTTTTCCTCATCCGGTTTTATCCCCTGGTTACTAATGACAAACCCTAAATATTTGGTTTCTTCCTCAAAGAACTGACACTTCTTGAGTTTCAGCTTCAGGTCATGCTGTCTCAATCGATCAAAGACTGTCTGAAGGTGACACAGATGGTCTTCTATTGTTTCTGAGAAGATCAAAATGTCATCGAGATAGGCACAGGCAAAGCTTTCTAAACCGGCTAGCATGATATTCATAAGCATCATGAACAATCCCCGTGCTCCCACCAAACCAAAAGGCATTTTCGTGAATTCGAATAATCCCTTGTGGCATGCAAATGCTACTCTATCCCTACTCTCCTGATCCGCCATCTTGACCTGCCAGTACCCCGACTTAAGGTCCAGACTGGTAAAATACTTGGCCTTGCCAAGCAGAGCCAAAATGTCATCTATCAGCGGTAGTGGGTACGATGTTTTCTTTGTAACCTCATTCAGTCTTCTAAAGTCAACACATAAACGTTTCGACCCATCCTTCTTGGATACAATCACTAAACTAAAAGACCATGGGGACTGAGAACGTCTTATCACACCTGCCTGTAACATCTCTTCTAGAGCCTTGTCAACAATCTCCCTATCTTGAAGCGGGATTCTATACGGTTTTATCCTAATGGGAGGATGATCGCCGGTATCTAGTTTCATCGTGACAGTGTCAGTAGCCCATAAATCAAGGTGGCTATTCGCGAACAAGTCTTGATTGTTCGTAATGAGCTCTGACACTACATCTTTCATCTTCTCCGGCGCAGTGACTTCCGTCAAGTCGACTGCCGATACCTGCCGATCAACCGACCCTATCTGTACTTCATGTACTTCTTGAACTGCTGTTACCTTCCCGACAACACAACCCCTTCTAACTCTATACGTCTTGTTTGTGTTGTTTACTATCAGTATGGGATACGTCTGGTGATTATTTTGCCTGACTACCGTGCTTGTCACTAACAGTCCCGGTTCTTGTGCTATAAATCCCTTGTCTGTTTCCGAAATCTCTAAGAGTGTCTCTCTTGCAAAATACGGAGCATTCTTCATCCGCACCTGGAGTACTTCTGCCATCTGAGGTTTTATCACTTTTGTCTTAGTCACTCTGACCAAAGACGAAATGTGGATGTCCTGTTCATAGGGCACATAAACACTTCCGACTCTGAGTTTCTTCAAGTCAAAATAAATCCTCACCCCGTTTTTGTCTAACCAGTCATTTCCCAAAATAAAGTTCCTGTTGAGCCCTGATACCACGTAGAACTTATGTTTAAACTTTTGCCCCGCTACCGTAAATTCTAATTCTGAACTCCCCAATACTTGTAAAGCTTCTCCACTAACTGACTGTAATGACACATCTCCCTTTCCTAACTTTGGCTTATGACTGAGTTTATCGTAAGCCCCCTTGCTAATCAAAGACACCTCTGCTCCCGTATCGATCAAGCTACGAAATCGTTGCTTCCCAATTTTGAACACTATGCACTTAGGGCTACCCGCTACATTAATGCTAAACAACTGACTCTTTCTACTTTTCCGGTCCTGCGTAACGGCTTCGTGTGCCGCAGAACCTTCTAGTTTTCCTGCCTCGGCGGAAACCTTCTTTGACCTTGTGGCCGCCTTTTTCCGGCCTTTCTACATTCCCGCTGAATGTGACCTCGTTCCCCACACTTCCAGCATTGAATCGGGGGACGCATTGTTTGCTGACCAACCGCCCCTATCACTCGGCAATTTCTTGCCTGGTGCCCTACTCTCCCGCATTTAAAACAATTACAGTGACGAGCATGGTCTACTTCCATAGCCTCTTCTCCACCCCTAGCTGTCGCTCTCGGCTGACTAACTGGCCGATTGTTTATCGTGCGTAGCTCAAACCTATGGCGAAGGTTTTCCTCTTGCATGGCCACCTGCACGGCCCTATCTAACGTATTTGAGTTATCCCTCAGGACTTTCATCTTAAGAAAGTCGTGCGCCAATCCGTCAACAAAGAAATTTGTTAGTTGCCGTTGTACCACAGCAGCGTCCATCTGACTCGGGAAGGCTTCGCCGGCCAGAGTCATTAGTCGCTCTGCGTACAGAGGCACACTTTCCCTCGGGTTTTGTTTCACCCGCTGTAGCAACGCAAAAGCATGATTTTCATCGGCGATTTCGCCGAACCTTACGGTTAGCTGCCTTTTCAGTTCATCCCAATCCCCTGCCGCTTCCGTTTGTAAGAATCGATGGATAAAATCACTCACCACCCCGGAGCTAGCTTGATAAGCAATGACGGGGCGCCTGTTGAGGGCTTTTATTAGCACTGCATATTTGTCAATTTCTTTTATCCACTCCCTAAATTTGGTAGGCTTTCCGTCAAACGTTCCTACCATCTGCCCTATACTCTGGGCGTTAATCGCCTGACTCATTTCCTCTACTTTTTCGCCTAAAATCCTAAACACTTCCTCTGCCATTTTTGTTTCTTTTTAAATGTAACAACAACCCAACTCTAGCTAACTGGTCTGGCTCCTATATAAGACTCCACAAGGGTTAAACGAAAAAGTCACTTACCCCGTGATCCTTTCGGCTGTTGGTCTTGAATGAGTCGCAGACGTCCCGTGGGCTCGAACTCTGTTTTTTCTTTGACGTGGGCTCGAACTCTGCTTTTCTTGAAGTGGGCTCGAACTCTGCTTTTCTTGAAGTGGGCTCGAACTCTGCTTTTCTTGAAGTGGGCTCGAACTCTGCTTTTCCTTGACGTGGGCTCGAACTCTGCTTTTCCTTGACATGGGCTCAAACTCTGCTTTTCTTGAAGTGGGCTCGAACTCTTCTCTTCTCTTCGGGTTGTTGGCTTGCACTCTTCTCTTCTCTTTCTGGTCTGCTCTTCCACCCTTGCGTCGTTGGCTGTCGATTTGGTGCTGATAGTCTAGTTTTTCTGTCTCTTCGTTCCTCTGTTTCTTCCCGTTCCGAGATCCTGGTCCAGGGCACCAAATATGAAGATAAGGTAGTGTTACACTACTGCAGCCACACGCAAGGTGTCGTAGATGGAAGACGCAGCCAGACAAGAGTGTTTCCAGAAGAGTCTTTTATTTATTTGACATCATCTTTCGTCTAATAGGTTGGGCACAACCAACCTACCAGCATGACATACAACATGTCGAAAATCTGGAGCTCGGTCTCTCACTTCTCAGCTCCCTCTATCTCTCTCTCTCTCTCTCTCTCTCTCTCTCTCTCTCTCTCTCTCTCTCTCTCTCTCTCTCTCTCTCTCTCTCTCTCTCTCTCTCTCTCTCTCTTCGTTGTGTCCTCTCTATCTATCTCGTTCCCTTCGTTGTGAGCTCTCTCGTTCTCTTCATTGTGCGAGCTCCCTCTCCATCTCGTTCCCTTCGTTGTGAGCTCTCCCTCTATCTTGTTCCCTTCGTTGTGAGCTCTGCCGTTCTGGTGTTTCCCCCCACTATATATACACGTTCTGGGGGGCATCGCCCCTTTGTCTCAACTAGTCAAAGGGGCTATTACTGTCACCCATATTATTCCACATCTATCATGGTGGCCAGCGTCCCCTGACCCTATCTGTCAAAGGAGCTATTACTGTCGCCCATCTGCTCTGGTGGATAGCGCCCTCTGATCCTAGCTGACCAGGGACCCATTACTGTCTCTCATAATTATTCCACATCTATTATGGTGGTCAGCATCCTCTGATCCTAGCTATCAAAGGAACCCATTACTGTCTCTCATAATTATTCCACATCTATTATGGTGGTCAGCGTCCTCTGATCTTAGCTATCAAAGGAACCCATTACTGTCTCTCATAATTATTCCACATCTATTATGGTGGTCAGCGTCCTCTGATCTTAGCTGACCAGGAACCCATTACTGTCTCTCATAATTATTCCACATCTATTATGGTGGCCAGCGTCCTCTGATCGTAGCTGACCAGGGACCCATTACTTATTCATTAGTCCCAGCTCCCCGCTCGCTACTGCCCGTATCGTGACCGCTAAAGTGAGATTGATGTATTTCCACTCGAAATTACCATTCATTAGTCCCAGCTTAGTAGGGCCGGCCACTTGTCACTCCACGTGAGCCCGTGGTACTAATTATACCCTCGTTATTTTCATATCAAGGGAAATTATAAAATTACCCGACCGTGATATTGGTCGTATACACTTATAGTGTAACAATACCTGATGGGAAGACCTATTTATGCATACTGTTTTCGATAACGCTTCGGATCACAGGCTGACAAATGTGTGTAAAATGCTAATTTTTGATAAAATTGTAGGTATTAGCGACATTTTTTTCAATTTTTTCAATCAAATTTGGCACAAAGGTAGCTGATGATAAGACCTTCCTGTGCATACAAATTTACTCAACTCATTGCAATGGTCCCCGTCCCTCCAGACCCAAAATTTTTAAAATGTCATTACAAAGTCCCTTTGTTTGGGGGATGTTTAACCACCACCCCCCTCCTCGTTGTTTGTTTATTTGGCCCCTGGAAGCAAGGTCAATCGCCTCTGGCTCCCCTCCGCCCACAGGTTGTTTGAATTTTGCGGCCTCTGGAAGCAAGGTCCATCCACTCCCCCCCCCCCCACCCCCTCCCCGTTGTTTGATTTTGCGGCCCCCGTCGAAGCAAGGTGTAGCATCATGTGGAGGTCTTTTGTATCAGGTTCAAGGTCCCAAACAAGAAGTTGGAACCCCCCCCCCCCCCCCCCCCCCCCGGAGTAAAGTGATCCGGCCCTGTCATGTGTTCTTAGAACACATTTCGCCCAGATGAGTCATGTGTGTCCTTCAGTCAACATCGAGTATTTTTGAACGTGTCTCAACCCATTTCGCCAGAGACCCTGAAGCAGGAGATGGATCGACCATGATAATTCAATGGTAGCCTTGAATTATCGTGGTCAATCTATGCATGGCTGGTACACAGAGGTTAGGCGGCAACATCTCCAACATTTGAGAAATGGGTCCTTGGGGATTAAAGTCATCTGTGTGTGTTGTGAAGTTAGTTAGTTAGTTAGTTAGTTAGTTAGTTAGTTAGTTAGTTAGTTATATGGGTTTAATGCCGAGCAGGCGACTAAGGCCCTCTCACGGTGGTGTGTTGTGAAGGGGAGAGGTATGGGGGGGGGGTGTGCTTGGGGGGGGGGGAGGGTGTGTGTGTGGGGGGGGGGAGTGTGAGGCTAGTATCAGAAAAGTTATTGCCAGGGTCACCGGGGTTCGCTACACTGACCCGTGTAAGCCTGAGAGAGGTCAAAGGAACCATGCATTGTGCCCCCTGCTACCAATAAGGTATTCAAGTTGTTTTGTTTAGAAAATAATTCAGTTTCGCTCATCTTGCAGTTATATGACACAACTCCGCCATTGCCGGTCCCCAGCCCGGATGAAATAGGAGGAGGGACTGAAACGACTACTGTGACGCTAAACGCCAGGCGGCCTCAAGGAAAAGGAGAGAGAGGAATACTGAGAGAATTAAAGCTTCATTAACACAATGACTGAGTTAACCCCCTTAATTATATTTTTTTTGACCATCCATATCCATGTCCCCAGCACAGAGTAAATACCATTGGAAGTTACCCCTAAATCATTATTATTTAAACAGCCACATTTTTATGAAAATCAAAAATAATACTTAAGGGGTTAACTCAGTCATTGTGTTAATAATACTTTAATTCTCTCAGTATTCCTCTCTCTCTTAACCCATATCCATCGGTATACGCCCACGTGCGTACACACCCATTTCCATCGGAATACTCCGCCGCGCGTAGGCCTCCCTTTCCGACGGTATACTCGCTGACGCGTAGTTTAGGTGGTTCCCCTGTGTTACTCTGTGTACACGTAAACCCCTACTTCCCATGACATGACAGGTTAGTGCTCTAAACGTCATCGAAATATGTGTACTTTTCCCAGTTCGACTGAGAATTTGCCGGAAGTTGTAAGTCTTTTTTACGCTAATTTTCACCGCGTGTTTAGAGTGAATACATCGAGCATGATGGCCGAGCCAGGTGAGAGAGAGAACGTGAGCGATAGAAGCGATTTTGAATTAGATCCTGACTACAACATATTAAGGGAAGATGAAGAGTTGGTGGAGATTCGAGATGTACAAGTTTACGACGAGTTGAGTGATTTAGTTCGTCAAATTTTCGGAGATAGTGAGACAACGATGATTTTGTTGGGTTTCAAGATGGCTGGCAACGTGACAATTTTATTCCTTGCGTCAATAGAAAATGTGTAGTTTTCAAACTGCTTGGATTTCATTCATTCTTTTTTTATTAGGCAGAAAATAGAAGTGTGTATATTTTACAGGCATATATGCTGCAGTGATTTTGGATCCTTCTATTGAAATAATGTATTTGTACACAAGATATATGAACATTTTTGCAATAAACTCACTTTTACACTAAAATAATTTTTTCCTGTTTTCTTTTTCTCAGTTTATTTTTACATGGATAGCTAGTATATTCAATGCAGAATCTGCTGATATGCAACACTTAATGTTTTAGGGTGGGGTTGAGACTGTTGCAAGCCTTTTATACAACTACCACTCGTGCACTAAAATTTCATAAAAAACGGTCAGCTCTGAGCAGGCACTCTCTGTTAGGCCTCTTAGCTCACAGAGTGCCTGACTGGAAGTGTCTTCCAGATGGATATGGGTTAATTAGCTCATATAACTGATGTACGTAAACACAGCCCGTCGCCAGCACTCTAGACCAGAATAAAATATTCATAGCACTTACAATGTATTCATAACTAGATCGATATGTACCCTCCCTATATCGATATTCATAGCTGCTAGATCGATATGCGCTATGCTTAAGTGTGTATTCACAACACCTATCTAATAGTTTTTCAATATACACTACCCCTATCTCGGTATTCATGAAGGGGGATCTCAGCGAGTAAGTTATTCACATGTCCTTTGCAAGCCACCTGTGTTTGCTTTACCACGCGCGTCGCTATTCAACTGTGAGAGAGGTGTCACTTCAGTTTATGAATAAGCCGGCTTTTGAAAGCTATTAGTCGACTTCATATATACTCATGACTGGTACCCGAGAAATCAAACGGTGGCCATACTCTGCACTATAAACAGTTGGATAAGAAACCAACAAGTAATATCTTACAAACAAACAAACAAACAAACAAACAAACAAACACACACACACACACACACACACACACACTCACACACACACACACACACACACACACACACACACACACACACACACACACACACGCACACACGCACTTACAGATACTCATGTCAGTACAATTTTATCATAAGCCTGAGCTGCCGGGTAGCGTCAGTGTTTGTTTGCTTTTCGCATTATATCTCGCGCCTGCTTTTCAATAGGGGGACAACATTCCATTCTATTCAAGGCTGTGCACACTCTCTCTCTCTCTCTCTCTCTCTCTCTCTCTCTCTCTCTCTCTCTCTCTCTCTCTCTCTCTCTCTCTCTCTCTCTCTCTCTCTCTCTCACACACACACACACACACACACACACACTGACACACAGACAAACACACGCACGCACACACGCACACGCACGCACACACACAAAACACCTGAACATACACCCGACGCAAAACACAAGGTTGTACACTACTCACCACTCAGTGCAATATTATTACTTCCTGGTACTGTTTATACAGGTCTGACCCTGTTGGGGCTTGTTAGCAAAGTGTACTGTTCATTCATTCAGCCCTCTCTGCGCCGTCTAGTGCTTGAGGCGTACTGTTACTGTACAAGAATCACATGACTCTGACACATCTGACTTCCTCCATTTGAGGAGGTAAAAACCAGAGATTATTTTTACAAAAGACTTAGATTCTCATGAGTCTCTTTCTTTGTAGGTTTAATTTCTTGATATTTTATCTTGGTTAGATTCTCATGAGCACTGCTTTTTCAGGATTTCAGTCAACAGACAAACATAAATACATAAACAGCCAAAGTTTTCTTTGGGACTGCTTATGGCCGTGAGGATACTTCTGGTTTAGTGGGGCTAGTCTTGATCAAACTAGCCCCACTGTGCTGGGGATCGTTTCCCGATTGCGTCCAGTTGACATTCTCAACACTACAGGGCTTTCACAGGAAAAGGTGAATGCGCTACCCACCGGGTTAACCCCCTCCATAGGGGGTTAATAGCGCAGCTAACCCGGGTTACATCGATTCCTGTGAAAGCAGGTGGAAGTTCACCAAAACAGCCCTTTTATTAAAAAATTTAAAAAAAAAAAAAATTTCTCATAGATTTATTTTTAGAAAAAGAAAGATATATTTTTTATTTATTTATTTATTTTTTGTTTAATTTTTCTTTGGATTTATTATTACAACCACACACACACACACACACACCAGTCAGAGGGTAAAAATGATTCTTAAAATCTGTGAGTGAGCAAGTCTATGGGAGACAACTTCCTGTTTAGTGGTTGACTGGATGACTTTTTAAAGTGATTATGTCCCATGTGCAGAAAATAGGTAATATGTTTACTGTGGTAGCAGTAATATTTTTTCATTTATTATTTTGACGGACAAATAAAAATGACGGACAATTCACAAAGCCCTGGCCCATCAAACCCTGGCTCATCTAGTTTAAGAAACGTGTTTCACACAACAAACTTACCCATATCCAATACTAATAAAGTTTATGAATCAATAAAAAACTCTTTTTCTGTCATACAACAAAATCTTATCACAGGCAGTGTTAAGATTCAGATTGTTGCGAAAATCGAATTCACTAGAATGAACGGTGAATTAATTGTATCGTATATATCAACAAGACAACACACTGTTAACACAAGAAGAGAATTGGAGAACGTGTTTAGAGACAGACTATTACCTGACTTTCTCCAGGCAATCGACAGTGCAAAAATGAAGGGGTCAGGTTGGCACGAAGGACATGTACATGAACTACAATTAAAGCAGTCTAGGTATCATCCTATATTAGGTAAAGCATGGATACCACTGCCAACAGAAGTAGCAAACAAAAAGGCTGTTGTTAACATACAGAACAAAGACAATTTCTGTTTCATGTGGTGTGTGCTTGCTAAACTACACTTTGTGAGGTCAAGACCTGATCGAGTATCTAACTACATCAAATTTGTAAATGAACTCAACTTTAGTGGCATTGAGTTCCCTGTTAAAATAGAGGACATAGACTTGTTTGAAAAATTAAATCCTGGTATATCTGTGAATGTGTTTGTGTGGGATAATGAATCTGAGAACAAGTTACAGCCAATTAGAGTGTCCCCAATTGCTCCAACCTACGGTCAGTCAGAAGATAAACATGTTGACATGTTGCTAATCGGAGATGACAATAACTTTCACTACACAATTATCAGGAATATGTCACGTCTAATTCATGCACATACAACGAAACACAATGGGAAACAGGAAGTGTGCAAGAGATGTTTACAGAGATTCTCTTCTATTAAAATAGCACATAATCACATTCTACACTGCAGGTCAGCTGATGACATACAAACAGTACTTAAGTATCCAGATCCTGGTAGTCAAGTGTATTTTAAGAACTATGGGAATCAGCAAAAGCTGCCATTTATAGTATCTTGGCTTGACTTCGCGAACGAAGATTTTATAGGAGTTGCCCACGACGTCTGCAGGCTTGTTCGTGGCTGCGGAGGCCAATCCGAGACAGGCAGGTTCGACCGCAGTGGCTGCAGGGGAAGGTATGGCCAGGGTTCTGAGCTGCGGCATCTCTGTTTTTTCTCCTGAGCCGCTTGTCCTTAAGGCTAGCTCTGCGAGAGTCCTCAAAGGAGACAGCTGCCTTGTAAATGGTGGAGCGCCAGGTGTCACGGTCCGCAGCAAGCGAAGACCACTGGTGGTGGTCGATTTGGCAGGCACTAAGTGACTTCTTGAGACAGTCTTTGTATCTCTTCTTTGGTGCCCCTCTGTCACGGTGTCCAGTAGCAAGCTCGCCGAACAGGGTGATCTTTGGTAGGCGATGATCCTCCATCCTGGAGACATGCCCCGCCCAGCGGAGCTGTGTCCGCAGCAGCAAAGCCTCGATGCTCACAGTTTCAGCCTGTTCAAGGACCTCGACGTTGGTGACATAGTCACTCCAGTGAATGCCCAGGATGGTTCGCAGGCAGCGCTGGTGGAAGCGTTCGAGGAGTCGTAGTTGGCTGCGGTAGAGGGCCCAGGACTCGGAACCATACAGCAGGGTGGTGAGGACCACAGCTCTGTACACGCTGATCTTGGTGCCTGTTTTCAGCTGTTGATTGTGCCACACCCGCTTGAAAAGTCGCCCGAAAGCGCTGTTCGCTTTTGCCAGCCTGCTGTCAAGCTCCTTGTCCAGCTTGGCGTCCGACGTGATAATGCAGCCAAAGTAAGTAAACTGGTGCACTGACTTTAGTTCAGACTCGCCGATGGTGATGTGAGGAGGGCGGTACACTGTCTTGGGTGCCGGCTGATGGAGGACCTCTGTCTTTTTAAGACTGACCTCGAGTCCAAAGAGCTGGGCAGCATCTGCGAAGCAAGACGTGATGCGCTGCAGGGCTCTCTCTGTGTGTGCAACGAGGGCAGCATCATCAGCAAAAAGCAGCTCACGAATCAGTTGGTCTAGGGTTTTCGTGTGGGCTTGCAGTCGTCTGAGGTTGAACAGGCTGCCATCGAGACGATACCTGATGTACACTGCATCGTCATCACCGAGGTCCACTGTGGCCTGCTTCAACATCATGCTAAAAAAGATGGTGAAGAGAGTCGGTGCCAGCACGCAGCCCTGCTTTACACCGTTGAGAATAGGGAATGGTTCTGAGAGGTCATTGTTGAGTCTGACCTGGCCTTGCTGGTCCTCGTGTAGCTGGACAATCATGTTGAGGAACTTTGGGGGACAGCCAAGTCGCTCCAGGATCTGCCACATGCCTTGCCTGCTCACAGTGTCGAACGCTTTTGTTAAGTTGACAAATGTTACATACAGCCCTTTGTTCTGCACGCGGCACTTCTCCTGTAGCTGTCTCAGCACAAAGACCATATCGGTGGTGCTCCTGTTTGCTCTGAAGCCACACTGGCCCTCTGGGAGTTGGTCTTCAGCGATGGCAGGTACCAGCCGATTCAGGAGCAGCCTTGCAAGGATTTTCCCAGCAATGGACAGCAGGGTAATTCCCCGATAGTTGGAACAGTCAGACTTCTCGCCTTTGTTCTTGTACAGGGTGATAACGACTGCATCACGGAGATCTTTTGGTAGTGTTCCTTCCTCCCAGCAGCAGAGAAAGAGGTCATGGAGCTTGTTGTGCAGTGCTGTGCCTCCATGTTTCCAGATCTCTGGCGGTATTCCATCAATGCCTGCTGCTTTGCCACTCTTGAGCTGGTGGATGGCTGTGAGGGTCTCTTCAGCGGTGGGCGGTTCGTCCAATTCAACCTTTACTGGGAGGTGTGGGATTTGTAGGACGACTGCTTCTTGAACAGTGCGCTCAGCGCTGAAGAGGCTCTGAAAGTATTCCGACCAGCGGTTCAAGATGGAGGTATTATCTGTGAGGAGTGCCTGGCCGTTCGCGCTTCGCAGGGGACTTTGTACCAGGTGCCTGGGGCCATACACTGCTTTCAGTGCTTCGTAGAAACCCCTGTAGTCACCATTGTCAGCGCAAAGCTGGGTCCTCTGTGCAAGTCTGGTCCACCACTCATTCTGGAGATCTCTGAGCTTGCGCTGGAGACTGCTGCAGACGAGGCAGAAGGCAGACTTCTTCACAGGGCAGGAAGGCTGGGCTAGGTGAGCCTGATGGGCGGCTCTTTTTTTTGCTAGGTGTTCCTGGATCTCTACATCGTTTTCGTGAAACCAGTCTTTGTTCTTCTTTCTGGCGAAACCCAAGACTTCTGCTGAGGATTTTGCAATAGCAGTTTTTAGTTGTTCCCAAAGTGTTTCAGGGGAGGAGTCTACTGGGTCTGCTGTGTCTTTGAGCCTGCGCTGTAAATCTGTCTGAAAGGCAGCTTTCACATCGTCACGCTGAAGTCTGGCAACATCAAGCTTTTTCTTGGGGGGCCCCCATTTCTTGGGTTTTGGCTTGAAGTGGAGCCTGAGTTTGCAGCGGACAAGGCGGTGGTCAGTGTGGCACTCTGCGCTGGGCATCACTCTGGTGAGGAGGACGTCACTGCGGTCCCTCTGCCGCACTAGGACATAGTCGATAAGGTGCCAGTGTTTGGAGCGAGGATGCATCCAGGTGGTCTTTCGACTGTCCTTTTGCTGAAAAGTAGTGTTGGTGATGACCAGTTGCTGCTCCGCACAGAACTCCAACAGTAGGCGGCCATTGTCATTGCAGTTTCCCACGCCATGCTTGCCGAGGACTCCTTTCCAGGCTTCAGAGTCCTGGCCCACTCTGGCGTTGAAGTCGCCAAGGATGATGACTTTGTCGTCTGCTGGGGTACTCTGTAGGAGGCTGCGCAGGTCAGTGTAAAACTTGTCCTTTTCAGCAGGCTCTGCCAGGAGGGTTGGGGAGTACACACTGAGAAGGGTGACGTGTTGCTGGTGTCTCAGTGGGAGGCGCATGGACATGATGCGGTCTGAGTGGCCCGTTGGTAGGTTTTCCAGCTTAGTCGCAATGGATGTCTTGACCATGAAACCCACGCCTGAGAGCCGTCTTTCTGATGCAGGCCTGCCTGACCAGTAGAGGGTGTACCCAGCACCAAGTTCTTGGAGGCTGCCTTCGTCCGGAAGGCGTACTTCGCTGAGTGCGGCGATGTCGATGTTTAACCTCCGCAATTCATGGGCAATGAGGGCGGAGCGACGTTCAGGGCGTCCGCTGTCTGCTTTGTCGAGCATGGTTCGGACGTTCCAGCATGCTACGTTGAGTCCGGTCGTGGTCGTCATGAGAGTAGATCCGTTATTCTTTCTTGTTTTTTGACCGCAGGAGAAGATGCCCGTTGACCGCGGCTAGCCAACTGGGGTTGCGAGGGGACGAGCTTTGGTTAGGCCACCTTTTCTAGGCCCCTCTCCGTATGGAGCAAGCAGTGCTGTCCCTAGAGAAGGCTGCTTGGTCGTTCAGGGTGTGCCGAGTGATGTTGTCATCCCCAGGTCAACATCAGGCGACCAATATCCTGAACCGCCTGCATGCAGGTTTGAGACTGCGGCTTCCAGTGACATCTTTCACCTGCCGTTTCGCCCCTCGCCCATCGCTACAGGACTTGGAATGGTCAGTGTCATGGTCCGTGGACGTTTCCTAAAGCCTGCGCGGTGGAGCTTTTTGGTGGAGTGCAGTGTGCGCAGTACTGGCCCCACCCTTTAAACCCTTGGTTCTTCTGCCATGGCCTAGCAAGCTGGGACGATGGCATCGAGGTCCTCGGGTCGTAGGTTTTATATCAGACTGTCCTTGTCCTAGTCTCTGGCTCAAAAGCCTTCCCCGGAGACACGGGGGCTTTGATGTCAGGGGTTTCCTCCCTTAGCCTTTCCGCAGCCAAGCGGCCAGGCCTGCAAGGCAGCAGGCGACTCGTGGAGGGCGGGGTCATCTATGTCCCGTGCAGATGTGAACATCTGCCCACTGCCCAAAGTATAGTATACGCTGATTTTGAATCATTAGTAATACCATATGAGGGTCCTGTTCCAGAGTCATTACCAAAGACTATAAAACTGAGTGACCAAGTGGTGTGTTCTTTTGGATACATTATTGTTAGGTCAGACGGTCTTCTTTCAGAACCTGTTATCTACAGGGGTGAAAATGCAGCATGTTTGTTTTTAACAGAAATGAGACATCTGTATAGTCAGGTAGTACAATATCTCACAACATGTCAGATGCCTTTGGTGATGACAGAAGAAGACAAACTAAAGTTTGATACAGCTGAGACGTGTTGGATTTATGAACAACCTTTAAGTGTTGATAAAGTTCGTGACCATGATCACATAACTGGGCGTTACAGAGGTGCTGCACATGGTGATTGTAACTTGAAATTAAAAATAGATCCCAAGACATACAAGTTACCAATCTTTTTTCACAATCTGAAGGGATATGATTCACACATCATCATGCAGGCTGTAGACGAGTCGTACAAAAACATAAGTTGTATTGCCCAGACAACTGAGAAATACTTGACTTTTAGGTTAGACAAATTAGCATTTTATGACTCCATGCAACATTTGTCTTTAGGATTGGCTAGTCTGGCAGAAGGACTGACTGAGTATCCAATAACGAGTAAATATTTTGAGCCAGACTTGATTAAGAAAGGTGTTTATCCATATGAGTACATTGATCACTGGGTTGTGTTTGAAGAAACAAGACTGCCACCAAAAGATAAATTTTATTCTACACTAACTGGCAAAGGTATTTCTGACTCTGAATACCAACACGCACTTGATGCATGGGGGAAGTTAGGATGTCAGACAATTGGTGACTATCACGACCAGTACTTGAAAGCAGACGTTTGCTTGCTAGCAGACGTATTTGAAAGTTACCGTGAAAAGGGTTTGTTGCACTACAGACTTGACCCAGCCTGTTACATAACTAGTCCTGGCATGACATGGGATGCATTTTTGAAATCTAGTAAGATATTTATAGACCTGTTGTCTGATCGTATGATGGGTGAAATGGTGGAACGTGGATTGAGAGGTGGTATTAGTATTGCAGCGAACAACTATGCCAAAGCCAACAATAAATATCTGGACAGTCATGGTGACCTTGACCAGGGTTTTGACCCCTCGAGGTCAAGGTCATTCATTACGTACCTTGACGCTAATAACTTGTATGGGTTCGCAATGTGTGAATTATTGCCCTTGAAAAACTTTTGTCTGTATGATTTGTCACAGTATGACGTAACAGAGTCAGGGTTAACTAACAATATTATGAATCTTGACCGAAACGACGCGAAGGGTTGGATCTTTGAAGTTGACCTAGAGTACCCACACCACCTACATGATTACCACAATGATTATCCGTTGGCAGTTGAGAAAATGAGTATGACGGGGAAAAAAGAAGACACTAAACTTGTGCCAAATTTAAATGACAAATTCAATTACGTTTGCCACTACCGCTTGTTGCAGTTTTACATCAGACACGGGTTAGTACTAAAGAAAGTTCACAGAGGAATTCAATTTGATCAGAGTGCTTTCATGAAAGATTACATAATGAAGAACACAACCCTTCATGCCAGAGACGGCAACACTGCATTTGACAAAGACTTCTTTAAGCTTATGAACAATGCCTGTTTTGGCAAGACAATGGAAAATCCTCATCACAGAAAAGATGTGAGACTAGTCACAACTGAATCAGGTGCAATTAAACTTACAGGTAAGCCACAGTACACATGGTATAAAGAATTTCATTCATCATTGTATGCTGTGTCACTCAAAAAAAAGATTGTTAAACTGGACAAGCCAGTATTCATTGGTATGGCAATTCTTGAGTTGTCAAAACTGGTGATGCTTGAATTTTATTATGATTACTTCAAATTAAAGTATCCTGACTGTCGTCTGCTATACACTGACACTGACTCTATGATCATTGATGTGCCTACTGAAGACTTTTATGAAGACATGAAAACAGAACTACACATGTATGACACATCTGATTACCCTAAAGACCATCCACTGTTCAGCACACAAAACAAGAAAGTGCCTGGAAAGTTTAAGGATGAACTAAATGGTGTGCCAATAGTTGAGTACGTTGGACTGAGATCAAAAATGTATTCTATACTGCACCAGAAGGGAAGTCAGTCAAAAGCCAAAGGAATTAAAAAAACAGCAATAAAAAATAAAGACATATGTCATGAACATTACAAGCAAGTGTTAGATGGTGCATTAATGCCTGATTATCCAAACAAGTCACTGAGATCAAACAAACATAATCTTGAAATAATTCAAACACATAAGAAGTCACTTGCAGTTGGAGACACGAAACGAGTGTTTCACACTAAGGAAAAAGCTTATGCACCTGGTCATTACAGGCTCAAGTTATCTGAAGAAATAGCTGATGAACTGGTTGATGAATTAATTGATGACTTAGTTACTGAAATGAGTAACGGTGTCTGGGGGAATAATCTGTAATTCTTCTCTGACAAATGTCCTCTGGGGTGCAGGGTCGAACAGGTAATATATTGTTGCGTCAGGACCGGGAATTATTTTTTTTATATTGTGTACAGACGTTGACCAGATGGGGTCTGTTGCCCTGCGTCTGTCGTCGTTCTCAGCCTCACCTGGTTGATATAAATATCTCACCTGTTTAGTAAATAACCTTGTGTCTGGTGCTGGGGTTGATCCTGTTTTTGGTTCTGTAATTGATTTTAATTTAATAGCATCAGCAGGTTTTGGGTGACCTTCATTGTTCATTGCTTTTATCACATGTGGTAATCTCTTTACCCACTCAGTGTTTCGTGCGTCATGCATGAGTTCCTTAGAATACTGGTAGCTGAAAAGTCTTTCTGATAACTGTTTGTTAAAGTTCTCTACAATTGCCTGTGATCTGTGTACACCTGGAATGCCTCGTCTGACCAGTACACCATGCTTAGCAAATAACTGATTAACTGCGCCCTTAAATTCAGATCCATCATCAACTTGCACTAGTCTGGGGTATCTTAAGGGGCCTCTTTTATAGATACTTGATAAAGCATTCGCAACTGTACTGGCTGTTTTGTCAGATATGGGTTCAGCGTCTTTGTACCTTGAAGCTATGTCAACAACAGTCAGTGCGTACTTGTATCGTTTCTTTCTTATTGTGTCATGTGGTAGGAACAGGAGGTCCATTTGATGTGTGTCATTTGGTGTTGTGTTCTCAAAATGAGGCCTTGTTATCTTTCTTGGAGCAGGGAGATATATCTGCCAAATTGCCTGTCTCTGTAACCATTGCTTGACTTGATTGAGTGTTATATCTCCGCCCACAGCGGCATGTAATTTTTCAATAGCTGTTGCTCCTTTCCAATACCCTGATGGAGAGTAATATATTTTTGATAGTTTATTTTCGGCCGCCATTTTTTCTAGCAATGAAAACTCCTGTAAAATAAACAAATGTCATTCCCACTAGAACAAAGATTATCTCCCCATTTCTTTGTTGTGTGCTTGGTTTGTAATAGTCACTTAGTTTTGGTTTCGGTATAGACATGTCTTCACCCGTGACAAGAAAATATTCCCTGATTGCTTCGTCTGTATTCGAAAACGTATGCTGTGCGTGACCTTCAAGCCTGAGTTTTTCATTGATGAAATCAAGTTTTTCAATTCTATTCTTTTCATATTCTTGTTGAGCTTGAGCGAGTTTCTCTGTTGCCTCATTGTGACGTTTCATTTCTTCTGCTGATTCTTTTCTACCCATTTTTGAAAAGAGGTAATTTGAGCCACTGAATGCCAGAGCATTAACAACTGCCCCACTAATCATAATAGCTATCGTCGCCATATTTTTATTTACATAGAAACATTTTCGGGAATAATTCCCTGCTTGACAAGAAAGTCTTTTGTCACAATCGACGCTGTAACAACTACAATTAGCTTAGTGCTGTCTTCAAAATCGAGTCTACTGAGGTCTGCTGATTTCATTTTGAGTAGACTTTTTCCCAGCATAGAATAAGCTACTGCTAATCCACTAATTATGGCAGAGTGATAGACAAGGTTCATCAAGTTCTTTGTGTCGCTCATTTTCTAAGGCAATAAAAATTAAAATAATATTTTTATTTACTGAATATAAAATGGGTCAACGGCTTTGGGTATTACTGGTAATGTGGCGACTTCTGGTTTTGTTTTTGGAGTGTCTGATTTTTTGGTCACTGTACGAGTCTGTGGTTTGTATTTTTTGTATAATTGATAACCTACGTAACCAAATCCGACAACAAATCCGGCAATTATATATTTTGTTGTTTCAGGGTCAGACTTAGTTGTTTGTCTCTCACTTTGTGAGGGAGTGACGGCCCTGACGGTATTGACACAGGCTCTGACGGTCCTGACGCCTGGTCAGTCACATGAGCCTTTTCTGTTTGTGCCTTAAGCTGTAATTTTTTTTGCTTATTATATTCAGCTAATCTTTTTCCAGCCTCAACCCTGCCTGGACTTTTAGTCTTCATCACAGTTTGAACCTGTGTCAAAACTGGACTGGGGTTCGGTTGTGGAGTCGTCTGGGTTCCGTCCATTTTCTTCAGCAGTAAAATTTATTTTCGAGAAATCAATATGGCTCCCAGTAACAAGTAAAGTTACCACAGGTGCAAGGTAATTTCCAAACTTGTAAAACATGACACATGCTAATTTGCCTATTGTACTTGAAACAATAGGATTGCTTTCAAGGTCGTGTGATAGGCTGTCACTATGCACAGGTAGAAAGTGACTCACTGCTTTTGTGTATAGGCATACAAGAGATCGACTTAAATCACGAGTCATTAGTGAGGCAATGTGGTTTTCATATTTTAAATGAAGCTTGATTAGTTCGTCAGAGTTTAAAGATTCAATATCCTCTGTCATGTATTGTTTCCCGAGATAAGTCTTTGACTTGCCTGAGACAATCACAGACAAAAGACGCTGTTTCTTAGAGTCTAAGTCTTTGTTCTCTACCGCATTGATATCATTCAATAGAAGTAATTCGTCTTGGTTCATTTATAATGAAATTAAAAAATAATAATGTTAACTCTGCTTGCTCACCTTGTGTAATACCACTTTATTAACTGTAACACTGTCAATATAAACATTTAGTTTGCGTAGTTGCTTAAATATGCTATAACAAATTTCCCCTATCCAACCATAGTTGGTATCATTAAAAGTATTAAAAGTAGGTGTCTTTAAATCAACTGTCATGTGCTCCACATCTGGATGCTCATCGACATAATCCAAAGTCACACTATATGTAGCATATATTTCTGATGGTGCTGAAAGACTTATGTTAGTCTGTTTGGGTGATATTAAGTCAGTAAAGTACATATCATCTTTGAAAAGGTGTGTGAGATCAATCACCTGTATAATTTGTCCGTCTGTCATTTTTATTGGACAATCAAATGTATAAATTAATTTACATCAATTTACTAGCCCATACCCGGTGGGCTGATCTGTCTTTAAAATAAGCTTTAGATGCTTAGTTGATTTCAGTTTATTTTTTACATCATCACGTTCATGCATATTTGGGATGACATCGTTTTCTCTGAGACAGTCTTCAAAGCTGTTACGATCCTTACAGTAAAACAAACAGATAAACTTTAACTGTTCACGAAAATCTTTCAGTACAGCATTATATTTCTGAGTGAGAATCCATACACTGATGTTTGCATGTCTGCCACTGAAGGCAAGTTCTGATAGAGTGTTTCTCTTTTTGACAATGTCTTTCTCTGCAGAACAGTCATCGACTATGAACAATGTTGACTGTCCTTCAAATTGCTTGTAAAAATATTGTAGGTAGTCATTCAGTTTTTTCTCAGGGTCAACTAAGTATATGTTGCTGTCAGTCCAAATGAATAAACGATTGTGATAAGCTTTGTTGTGTTTGATTGTTGGACAAAAAATTACAATGTTTTCAAAATGATGGATGTATCTTGTTTGTAATAAGTCAAGTACGAATTGAGTTTTCCCACACCCTGTGGCACCAACAAATAAGCCACAGTGTGGATCGAGTGTCATCAAGCTCCGGTTCATTTTAATACACAATATAATTTTAATATATGTGTCCACTCAGTCTGCTTTCTGCAATATTGAGTTGTGCATCATATATCAGGTACAAATATATGTTTATGGCTTCGGCTTTTTCAACCTTCTTTTGTATCTGAATTGTTATTCCGTCACTACCGTTCTCGACAGTTCGTCCTGACCCATGAAGATAATCGTCATCTGTACTACGAAGATCTAACCAAAGTGCATATTTGTTTGTCAGGTATTGTCCGATCCTAACATCATACAGATGTAGATCTTTGCACGCAATGTTTGCAGGTTTATCTCTAATCCTTCCACCCGCAAAATACTTTGTGATCTCATCGTAGTGTTGATAAGGTAACATTCCAGATGCATACACTTGATTAGGGTGGCCTTCGATTGTACAGGACAAATGTGTAATCTTAGGATTGTAGAATTTTTCTGAATCCCGTTTGTATGGATCTGCTGGTTCAACAAACAACATAAGAATACCTTTCAGTGACCTAGCAGGTGTGTTTAAGTTTATGTTCCACATTGGGTCACTCTTGTCTTTTTGCATTAAACTATGTCTAATCACACGGTCATAATAAATTGGAAGTCTTGACTGGTATTGAGTTTGAATGAGTCTGGCTAGTTCAGTATGTGTAACAATTTCATATTCCAAGGAAATGTTAGAGATCTTGTATGTTGCATCTGTGGCAGATGATTTAATAACTTTGGAGTAGTCATTGAAGGTTAGTTCAAAACTCAGACGGTCATTCAGTGCCCCTTGATAATAAGGCAAATGAGCTGTGAGGATTTCAAACTCAAGTGGAATGTAAAATCTGGTTCCATATGTTTCTGCTAATATAACGTCCTGGGCTGCTGACGTTGATTTATCTCCAGCATTGATTCGAAGTTTACAAACATTATCTGGTTGTATGCCTTGGTAAATACGGTCCTCTCGTTCTTCTCTTGTGAGCCAAACACATCTGAGTCGTCAAGACTAAACACTTCCTGTCCTTCAAGTTTTACTTTAATAGTTCTAACAATTGCTCTGCCAAGATTGTCAACCAGTGTTCTGTTTACGTCTGCGTCTGATGATAGTTCGATATTAAATGCTAGGCGGGCAGTGCCAGGAACGATAACGTCACTGGGACCTAGGTTTGGAAACTTGACTGTAAGTGTTTGGTTCTGGTCTATGGTACTTGGATTGTTCGTGATGACGATTGATTGTCTTATGCCCTTAACACCCAGGGGCTCACGTAGTTTTCTGTATGGGTCTAACTTTGATCCATAAGACTGTGTCATTTTTATTATGCACAATAAAAAATAATAAATTAATAAAACAATGGCAGCGGGAGGATTTAATCATGAAGATTTTGAAATGGATGACACGTATGATTTTGGTAATACAACAGATATGACAGATATGGCAGATATGACTGGTACAAGAAATATTTACAGTTTACGTCATGAACTTTTAGAAACCAAAGTGAACTCATTTTATGATCATGTTGGTGGCCGCCCAGACAACATAGACCCTAATCAGTTTGAACTTGATGGCAAGGGTCATTTATATTTAAATACTGTTGACAAAGGAAAAGTACTATTGACTAACAAAAAAGACCCTAGTAGGTTTAGGGCTTTAAGTACAATCAAAAATGAAGGTGGTGTTAGTGCCTTGCATCAACTTGGTATTGGAGGGTCTCCTGTCACACCAAGACTGGTTAGTGTGCTTCAAGACACGCAAACAAAGTTGCCAACAGGGCAAGAGATTGAAATGGCACCAGTAACCAGCTTACCAGAAATAGCAAACACAGTGATACAAGAAACCTCATTTACTGAAGGACAATTAAATGATGCTATGAAAACAATAGATGACCCACCTTTGTCAATGCGGGAGATTATAGGATTGGATAAATCACTGCTGACAATAAGAGGTGAGATGGTTAATAATGTTGCCAAACTGGGTGAGCTTGATAAACACATAGAACATGAAAAAGAAAAACTGGCTACAGCAGACAATGGGAATCTTGACACAGAAATGAAAGAAAGAATCCAACACAGATTAAATGATTTGCAGATATAAAGATCTGGACGATTAGAAGTGATTAGTATTGGGAGGGAAAAACTAAAATCACAGGTCAACAGAATTAGAGAAACTATTCTAAAAATACTTCACGAAGACACAACTCTGGCTGAGAGACTAAAAACACTTTTCAGAGAACAGGGTATCACAATTGCTAGTTTAATTACAGCTCTTGGGTTTATTATCAGTACTGCTGTGTTGGCCGGCAACATGAAACAGCTCTACGACATTACCAGAAGATTGTCGGGTAAGTATGGCCATACAGAAAGACCAGTAAAAGACAAAGAAGGCAAGCCTATTGCAGACAGAGCAGACCAACTCGACAGATGGGCCGAGTATTTTGAAGAGTTACTGAACAGACCTAGCCCACCCGACCCCACCGACATCCAGCCGGCAGAGACCGACCTACCCATCAGCTGTGACAGACCCAGCCGGGAAGAGATCAGAAAAGCAGTGGCATTTTTGAAGAATGGCAAAGCAGCAGGGCCAGATGGCATCCCAGCGGAGTCTCTGAAAGCAGACCTAGAGACAACAGTTGAGATGCTGTACCCACTGTTTGGAAAGATCTGGGAAGAGGAGGTGATGCCAGCTGACTGGAAGGAGGGGTACCTAATCAAGCTTCCCAAGAAAGGCGACCTCAGCAAGTGTTCCAACTACAGAGGAATCACCTTGCTGTCAGTTGCCAGCCTTCAGCGTGACGATGTGAAAGCTGCCTTTCAGACAGATTTACAGCGCAGGCTCAAAGACACAGCAGACCCAGTAGACTCCTCCCCTGAAACACTTTGGGAACAACTGAAAACTGCTATTGCAAAATCCTCTGTAGAAGTCTTGGGTTTCGCCAGAAAGAAGAACAAAGACTGGTTTGACGAAAACGATGTAGAGATCCAGGAACACCTAGCAAAAAAAAGAGCCGCCCATCAGGCCCACCTAGCCCAGCCTTCCTGCCCTGTGAAGAAGTCTGCCTTCCGCCTCGTCTGCAGCAGTCTCCAGCGCAAGCTCAGAGATCTCCAGAATGAGTGGTGGACCAGACTTGCACAGAGGACACAGCTTTGTGCTGACAGTGGTGACTACAGGGGCTTCTACGAAGCACTGAAAGCAGTGTATGGCCCAAGGCACCTGGTACAAAGTCCCCTGCGAAGCGCGAATGGCCAGGCACTCCTCACAGATAATACCTCCATCTTAAACTGCTGGTCGGAATACTTTCAGAGCCTCTTCAGCGCTGAGCGCACTGTTCAAGAAGCAGTCGTCCTACAAATCCCACACCTCCCAGTAAAGGTTGAATTGGATGAACCGCCCACCGCTGAAGAGACCCTCACAGCCATCCACCAGCTCAAGAGTGGCAAAGCAGCAGGCATTGATGGAATACCGCCAGAGATCTGGAAACATGGAGGCACAGCACTGCACAACAAGCTCCATGACCTCTTTCTCTGCTGCTGGGAGGAAGGAACACTACCAAAAGATCTCCGTGATGCAGTCGTTATCACCCTGTACAAGAACAAAGGCGAGAAGTCTGACTGTTCCAACTATCGGGGAATTACCCTGCTGTCCATTGCTGGGAAAATCCTTGCAAGGCTGCTCCTGAATCGGCTGGTACCTGCCATCGCTGAAGACCAACTCCCAGAGGGCCAGTGTGGCTTCAGAGCAAACAGGAGCACCACCGATATGGTCTTTGTGCTGAGACAGCTACAGGAGAAGTGCCGCGAGCAGAACAAAGGGCTGTACGTAACATTTGTCGACCTAACAAAAGCGTTCGACACTGTGAGCAGGCAAGGCATGTGGCAGATCCTGGAGCGACTTGGCTGTCCCCCAAAGTTCCTCAACATGATTGTCCAGCTACACGAGGACCAGCAAGGCCAGGTCAGACTCAACAATGATCTCTCAGAACCATTCCCTATTCTCAACGGCGTAAAGCAAGGCTGCGTGCTGGCACCGACCCTCTTCACCATCTTTTTTAGCATGATGTTGAAGCAGGCCACAGTGGACCTCGATGATGACGATGCAGTGTACATCAGGTATCGTCTCGATGGCAGCCTGATCAACCTCAGACGACTGCAGGCCCACACGAAAACCCTAGACCAACTGATTCGTGAGCTGCTTTTTGCTGATGATGCTGCCCTCGTTGCACACACAGAGAGAGCCCTGCAGCGCATCACGTCTTGCTTCGCAGATGCTGCCCAGCTCTTTGGACTCGAGGTCAGTCTTAAAAAGACAGAGGTCCTCCATCAGCCGGCACCCAAGACAGTGTATCGCCCTCCTCACATCACCATTGGCGAGTCTGAACTAAAGTCAGTGCACCAGTTTACTTACCTTGGCTGCATTATCACGTCGGATGCCAAGCTGGACAAGGAGCTTGACAGCAGGCTGGCAAAAGCGAACAGCGCTTTTGGGCGACTTTTCAAGCGGGTGTGGCACAATCAACAGCTGAAAACAGGCACCAAGATCAGCGTGTACAGAGCTGTGGTCCTCACCACCCTGCTGTATGGTTCCGAGTCCTGGGCCCTCTACCGCAGCCAACTACGACTCCTCAAACGCTTCCACCAGCGCTGCCTGCGTACCATCCTGGGCATTCACTGGAGTGACTATGTCACCAACGTCGAGGTCCTTGAACAGGCTGAAACTGTGAGCATCGAGGCTTTGCTGCTGCGGACACAGCTCCGCTGGGCGGGGCATGTCTCCAGGATGGAGGATCATCGCCTACCAAAGATCACCCTGTTCGGCGAGCTTGCTACTGGACACCGTGACAGAGGGGCACCAAAGAAGAGATACAAAGACTGTCTCAAGAAGTCACTTAGTGCCTGCCAAATCGACCACCACCAGTGGTCTTCGCTTGCTGCCGACCGTGACACCTGGCGCTCCACCATTTACAAGGCAGCTGTCTCCTTTGAGGACTCTCACAGATCTAGCCTTAAGGACAAGCGGCTCAGGAGAAAAAACAGAGATGCCGCAGCTCAGAACCCTGGCCATACCTTCCCCTGCAGCCACTGCGGTCGAACCTGCCTGTCTCGGATTGGCCTCCGCAGCCACGAACAAGCCCGCAGACGTCGTGGGCAACTCCTATAAAATCTTCGTTCGCGAAGTCAAGCCAAGATGATGTGTTGGCTGTCTCCGGTGCTGGTGGTGGTGGTCCAGCCCCAGCACCACCAACCCCGGCACCTCCAACAGACCCAAAAGATTTACAGTCATGGGTAAAGAAACAGTTGTCTCACATATCAGACTTGCTTAAAAAATTGGCTGTAAAAGCAATGGACGCTTTGCCTGGCATTATAGGCTCTGTTGTCACTTGGTTGATTAGTACTGCAGCGAAGGCAGTAGGGTTTATGGCAGAACATGTGTGGGTATTTTTGGTGACAGTAGGAGGGTTGATGGTGGGTTATTTAATGAAACAGATAAAGAAGTAAAACCCCTAACCCTGTTAGACCTATTACCAATGCAGTTCTTTCTGACTCATGTGTGTCCGGGGTTGGTGTAGGGGTTACCGCTTGTATGAGTGCCGGTGTTGGGGCCAGGGCCGGGGTCGGGGGTGTTACCGTCTGTAATGATTTTAACGGCTGTACATGTGTGGTTGTGGCCCCTAAGTTTACAGATTGATTGAGACCTAGTTTTTGATCACGACCTGCAACAATAATTTCATTATTATAATTTGTTATTGTTCCCATTTGGAGTTGAAGATCAGATGGTAACATGTATAACCCGATGCCAACTACAAAGTCAACTTTTGATCTGGCATATCTGAGTACGTCTTGGTAGCGTTGTATGCTAGATGGGAGATCAACTGTTGAGTTGATTGAATCTTCAAGATTTGCAAGAAACTGTTTTTGTGCTTCAAATTTACCACTTCCATTCAAAATGTTTGATTTTGTTAGTGATTGTGCTCCTAATATACACCAGACATATGTTCTGATAGACTCATTGACGCGCTCGACTCCTGCTTGAGTAAAC
This sequence comes from Semisulcospira habei, assembly GCA_036245525.1. Taxonomy (NCBI): domain Eukaryota; kingdom Metazoa; phylum Mollusca; class Gastropoda; family Semisulcospiridae; genus Semisulcospira; species Semisulcospira habei. The sequence goes on along the minus strand of BTPG01000007.1, from coordinate 183,570,791 downwards.
CCGTCAGTTTTATCTAAAATAAATGTGGTCCAGGCGTTTGACTGTTTCTGCTCTATTGATCCTAACCAGACTTGTGATTTTGATGAGAATGAAGTGTACCCAGGGTAGTAATCTTGAGGGTATTGTCTGTGACTCATAGCATAATACAATGTACCAATGCCGTGGTGATCATCAAGTTTTTGTGTGAAGTCATACCGAGGGCTTATGTTAAATTCATTACAGATGCGTTCAAATGCTTTCATATCCATGGGGTTGTTAAACCTGTTGAAACTGGATTCAGTTGGTAATGGTGTATGCAGTTCTGACAGTATACGTCTAAGCTGGTAATAAACATGGAAACGGTAGACAGACCTAATCAGTTTGTTTGAGTGATTCAAGTGGTCTGTACATGAAACACCACAGCCTGTAGTTGAGCATAGTATTGCAAAGTTGAGTTGGTTTTGAAACATCTGTAGTGGACTTCAGGACCACTTTCTTGCAGTTGAGTCATCTGTTATTGGAGGGTTTAGGTAATGGTCAAAGGGATTTGGTACTTTCACTTGAAATAAATCTTGTTCAGACACAGCTATGTCAAGCTGATTTAGTTGAATTATTTTCTGTTCATAAGTAGGTGCAACATTATATTTGGCATCCATATTAAATTGAAATGCGTTTGTTGTGGTAATGGTTGGTGATTTAAATTCCATCCTTTTTTATATGAGATAATAAAAATGTTTATCACTTTAACAAACATCGACACAAGCAAACCAGTGTGTTTAACTAATGGGATTGATAATCGTGATGGTAGCAAGGCTGTAGCTATCCATGAATTGTTCTACACAGTAAAATGGTTTAATGTAGAGGATGATATATATAATAAAGTAAATTTAGATGGTAAGACTGAAGCTATACCACCTGGGTATTATGACTTTTGTACTATAGCTGAATGGTTTCAAAGTAAATTTAAAATTAAAGCAACTTTAAATCCAGCTAACCTACTTGTTACATTAGAATTTCCGACACAAAATTGGTTAAAAATTTCAGACAGATTTGCATATTTACTTGGATTTTATATTGACGAAGATGGGTATAGAACAGATGATTTAGATGAAGCTATGTTTGGTATTATAACAATGAAGACAAAAAAAACTTAAAATAACTGGAAAACGTCCTGTCAATTTGTCAGTACACACAGTATTTAATGTTTATTTAAAAGAACTGAACACAACTGAGAATGTTCACAATGGAAAGCCTTCAACTTTGTTGAGATGCTTACCTACTGGAACTGCTCCGTATTGTGAAAGTGTAGTTGTTAGATTTCCTAATTTGCAGTTTAAGAAATTAGGTTCTAGTTTCTTTGAGTCACTGAGTATATCTGTAACTAATCAGGATGACAAACCAGTTCTTATGCATGATTTTAGTGTAGTGTTAGAAGTTAAATAATTTTATTTTTGTTTATAAAAATGAGTGGTCTTGGTCCAAAGCGAACAATCATACCAGTTGCGTGTCCGGTTACAGAGTTGAAAGATTTGGCAGACGTCCAGGATTTTGAGAAAGAGGGGGATGTTGGAGAAATATATGGTTTTGAACTTGATTTAAATGGCATGTACAAGAGGAAAGTAATTGTTGACATGAAAGACGGTGAAAAACAGATTCCTAAACTTGGTCAGCTACGTGATGTTACTGTGCCTACTCCACCTGTAAATAATGTGCCCTACAACTTAATACATGTAGGTAGTAAGTGGGTTGTTTCAACTGTGCCTGTTCCACCACCCACAATTGACTGGGACATAAAGTTGGAATTTATTAGTCCTTATGTATACACTGATGACGAAGGTGCCTTAGTGTTTAGGAAGGTTGTTAACTCGGGGCCGCTTATTGTAAGTCTTGTTCCAAGCTTTGCCCCAGACGACAATAGCAGAGAAAAACTGAAAGTTGAAAATTATGAGAGACGGAGATATCTTCTTACACATAGGAAGGGTAGGTCTGGTGCGAAGGTCGTGTTTGCACCAATAAACTTTTCCATCGCAAGAGAAGCGACAATAGTATTTGAAATTATCATGAGATCAGTAACTACTGCTAAAGAGGCTCAAATTGCACAAGGAATTAAACTTACATGGAATGACACAGTGACAGAGTCATCAAAGGTCTTTATTGCTATTACAAAAAATAATGATGTTATTAATGTTTCGAGCAGTGTTCCAGCTGTCAAGGTGGTGGTCGACAAAACAACTTTTGTTCGTCTAACTTACATAAACCTTGAACACATTGATCTTGTTGCATTTTATTATGCTAACAAATTGTATACTTTTGAAGAGTTGCAAAATGTAATTGCTGATTAAATAAAAAAAAATATTTGTCAATAAAAAAAATGGTAAACTTCTATCCGCAACTACCGACGCTTGAGCCGACTGAAACAAATGTGATGACTAAAACAACACTTGCACCTGATCCACATATGCCAATTGCTTCAGATAAACATTACCATCAGATGCATTCAGATTAAATAATATTACAGAGGCAATTAAATATTTGGAAAGTGAAGAGGCTAGGTACTCCAGATGTAAAAGGAGGTATAAGTCAGTATTTAATTCTGTTCAAAACACTTCTATGGCTATTGGTGCAGTTTCGGCCAGATTATCTGTAGGAGGTATAGCTCTGTTCGCCACAGGAATTGGAAGTTTCGCTGGAATAGCAATTGAGGCAGTTAGCGTTGCTACATGCCTAGCATGCTTTGGTTTGGAGGCCTTAAACAAGAGGTTTCACACGAAATTACAGAAACATGAAGCATTGAGTACGCTGGCTGGTGCAAAGCTGAGCAGTATGAAACTTATTATCAGTAAGGCATTGAACGATAATTTTATTGATGACCAAGAATTTAAGCGGGTCCAGGATGATTTAAATAACTACAAACAACAAAAGTCTGAAATCCAAAATAAAATGCGTAGTCAATCTCCTGTGAATGTTGAAGAGCTAAAAGCCAGTTTTTTAGAGATGGGGAAACAGATCGGTGTTCAGGAAACCACAGAAAAACTACACAATCTTTTAAACAAATAAAAATCAGATTTGGTAATCCTTTAATAATGTCATACACTTCACAGAAAAATGCCATGTCACTTACACCACTTGTGCCTGATTATTTAGCCCCATCTGCACCACCCCCAGAGTACTACTGAGAAAAAAAAGTTTTTTTATTGTCCTTGTATCTTGACAAATCTGACCGAGTAAGTTGTGACTTAAGTCAAGTTGTTGTAAGAACTTATAAGAACTTACAGTAAGTAATTAATAAGTTCTTATGATAAGTTCTTATAAGTTCTTATGATAAGTAACTTAAAGGTTACCTCTGCAGGTTCTTAAAAGTTAGTTGTAACTAGAGAGAGGAATACTGAGAGAATTAAAGTATTATTAACACAATGACTGAGTTAACCCCTTAAGTATTATTTTTGATGTTCATAAAAATGTGGCTGTTTAAATAATAATGATTTAGGGGTAACTTCCAATGGTATTTACTCTGTGCTGGGGACATGGATATGGATGGTCAAAAAGATAAAATTAAGAGGGTTAACTCAGTCATTGTGTTAATGAAGCTTTAATTCTCTCAGTATTCCTCTCTCTAAAGGCTACTACTTCAAAACTTTTGGAATACCAAAAAAACATTTGTTGACAGTCGCACTGGTGCTGAGATTGATTTTAAGGCAAGATTTTATTTTTACAGCGTTCACGTGAGGAGGTCACAGATAGTGAAAAGGCCGCATTCACTTCAGTGTTCTGTTCGCTCACTGGCGTGCCGAGCGAAAGTGAGTCTATTATTTAGGTTCAGTGGTGTTTCTGTCCGTCGTCCGTCTGTGTCGAAAACTTTAACTTTGGCATGTTCTCGGAGACTATTCAAGCCACAGTCTTTCAACTTGGCCCAAGGATACTTTGTGGCAAGACCTTTCCAAGCAATCCGATTTGAGTGACCTCTCACGAAGGGAAAGGTCACAGGGGCTCAGGAAATAAGTGAAAAATAGCTTTTTGGGACATAATTTATTTTGTTCTCAAATATAATTCACAACTGTGCATACTAATTTACTTAAATTGCTGCAAATGTCAAGGGTGGGGGAGGGGTTGGGGGGTGAACGTGTGTCAAAAATACTGACAGTTTGAGAAATCATGGACTTTGCTGGTGCGAAAGCCAGTCATTTACTTATTGTCACAAAGTATATCGGTTGTCCACGTGAGGACATAATGGCTTCCCCTTTTTCGTGGAAAGAATTGTAGTTACATGTATTATCAACAGTTTTGCAAAATTTTCAATCAAATTTGGCACGCAGGTAGTTGATCACTAGTTCAGTCAACTCTATGATATCATAAAGGTCAAGGGTCACAGGTGTTTGACAGCTGTGTGAAAACTAATTAAATTTGAGAAAACATGGATTTCGCTGGTGCAGAAGTCATCTCTTTGTCACAAGGGTCACACATCTTGCATCTAATCCACATTATGGTCTGTGGGGCTAAATCAAGATCTATGCCCTTTGCAGATGGTGGAATTTTGCCTATTGATAGCATTATGGTCTGTGGGGCTAAATCAAGATCTATGCCCTTTGCAGATGGTGGAATTTTGCCTATTGATAGCATTATGGTCTGTGGGGCTAAATCAAGATCTATGCCCTTTGCAGATGGTGGAATTTTGCCTATTGATAGCATTATGGTCTGTGGGGTTAAATCAAGATCTATGCCCTTTGCAGATGGGTGGAATTTTGCCTATTGATAGCATTGCTTTTATCCAGGCTTACTGAACTCATTCTACCGCAGACACACCACAGCAAGATAAGGATCGACCATGATAGTTCAAGGGGAATGCCAGAATAGCTTGGCGCCTGTGGGCTGACTCATTCCACCCCAGACACACCACAGCAAGATAAGGATTGACCATGATAGTTCAAGGGGGATGCCAGAATAGCTTGGCGCCTGTGGGCTGACTCATTCTACCCCAGACACACCACAGCAAGATAAGGATCGACCATGATAGTTCAAGTGTGATGCCAGAATAGCTTGGCGCCTGTGGGCTGACTCATTCTACCCCAGACACACCACAGCAAGATAAGGATCGACCATGATAGTTCAAGGGGGATGCCATCACCCTTGAACTATCATGGTCGATCTGTGTCCTGCACTGCTAATGCAGACTTCAGAGGACAACGGCAAAATTTGAGGGATTTCGGTGTTGGAGTAGAATGAGTTAAGACAGCAACATAATATCAAGATTGATCGTGCATGTGACTCTGTGTGTGTGTGTGTGTGTGTGTGTGTGTGTGGTGTGTCTATGTGTGTGTGTGTGTGTGTGTGTGTGTGTGTGGTGTGTCTATGTGTGTGTGTGTGTGTGTCTCTATGTGTGTGTGTGTGTGTGTGGTGTGTCTATGTGTGTGTGTGTGTGTGTGTGGTGTATCTATGTGTGTGTGTGTGTGTGTGTGTGTGTGTGTGTGTGTGTGGTGTGTCTATGTGTGTGTGTGTGTGTATGTGTGTGTGTGGTGTGTCTGTGTGTGTGTGTGTGTGTGTGTGTGGTGTGTGTCTGTGTGTGTGTGTGTGTGTGTGTGTGTGGTGTATCTATGTGTGTGTGTGTGTGTGTGTGTGGTGTCTATGTGTGTGTGTGTGTGTGTGTGTATGTGTGTGTGTGTGTGTGTTTGTGTGTGTGTGGTGTATCTATGTGTGTGTATGTGTGTGTGGTGTGTCTATGTGTGTGTGTGTGTGTGTGTATGTGTGTGTGTGTGGTGTGTCTGTGTGTGTGTGTGGTGTGTCTATATGTGTGTGTGTGTGTGTGTGTGTGTGGTGTGTCTGTGTGTGTGTGTGTGTGTGTGTGTGAGTGTGTGTGTGTGTGTTATTGTTTATATTGCATGATGGTCCTCGGGTTGCTGGTGGCTACTGGATGAAATTAGAGACTCATGAAACCCATACAAGCGATGTTGTCACTATTTAAACGGATCGTGCCGCCTTAACGCGCGCCCTGAGGTATGTGTAAAACATGCGGTAGTGGCACAACTTGCATTGGCGTATTTCGACTCTTTTGGAATTACATCAGGCCAGTCTTCAGTTCAGGTCGACCAAGTCAACAGGAACCCATTTCTGCATTCCTGCCACTGGTATTCAGGGATTTCTGTAAATATATTTTAAGAAGATACTGTATTAGTGTATGTAGGAGCATTCCAGTCATGCTTATTACCACACACCAAACCTCATTTCATAGGAGCCTGAGTAATTAGTTACGAATAAACTGGTGGCTCTCAAAAGAAAAAAAAAAAAGTTAAATGTTTAGGGCTTAACGTCTTTTGTCCACCACGAAGGTGATTTCAAAGACGGGGCACCGAAAAAGGGTTTGAACAAATTTTGACCCAAGCTGGATTCGAACCCAGGACCTTTCGGCTCTCAAAAGGAGTCAATATGAAGAAAAGTTTTTTTTTTTTTAAGTTATATAACTTCTTAAAGTTCTTTTCAAACACCCAAATAAACACTCTTCTGATTTGTCTATAATCGCATTACTAAATTACACAAACTGTAATGATGCCCTTCACAATGCTTGCATCAGACCGAGAACTAGCATACGATATGGAAGGCGATCATAATTATTCATAGTGTGCTCTACACTCGCCGTTGAAAGTGTGAGTCAAGCTTGAATAAATAATGTATAACAAACGTAATTCAATTGATAATAATCCAACAACTAGGACTTGTGAATTCTGCATTTTTTTAAAATCGTAAAGTAACCTATATGAGTGTAATTCAAACCATTACAGATCACACCAAGCACACTTCGTAAACAAATGACTTACCTTCATCGCCTCCGTCATTGGATTCGGCAATAGGACCAGCTGCAGCGTCGGTAGCCCTTTGCAAAGCAAGCTGAAAAGTGCCTTTCGCTCTTCGGATCAGCTCCAATTTGTTCCGCTTAAAACTTGTCCGTGTGTTCGAAGAAATTCCTTAAAGTCTTTTACTTTCATTGAGTCAAACACTTCATCCGCCATCGCGATGGTAAACCGGAACTACGCGGTGCAAAGGGACGCAACTCGTGACGACTCACAGCGCCAATTACGAAAAAGGCCTAGATGGTGCAAAATAATGATCGTCTGAGATCGAGATCCGTGACAACCACATCTGAGACTACAGTCGGTGCGGGGCGGAGAACGGGGACGCCATCCACATCGATCGGGGGGGGGGGGGGGGGGGGGGGGCGGGGGGGGGGGAGTGCACGTCACCGTCGCCAACAACCCCCTCCACAACGGGCAGCACACCGGCATTAGATCAGTATTTTGTAAGTTTGACACCGATGTCGATGTCACCGTAATCATTACTATAGCGTCTGGGGCGTACACGTGATATTTGTGTGTGGTGAAAAGGAACAACACTGCACCTCAAGTGTCTTGTTATTATGCAATAATTTTACTGATAATGTTGCCTCAGTGAGTGACTGCATTAATCATGATAGATAAAGGGGCGTCAAGCTCAACATGCACGGCCCTTCAGCCTACCCAGAGGCTATATACTCATCAGGCGGCCTCAGCATATGATATAGTCTGTTTGCTCTATATACTCATTGTCACACCAGGGAGGAAGAATATATACCACTCGGAATATTTGGATATTTGTTCGATTTTAATGATTTGATCTTCTCATTCGCACGACAAACAATAGACAAGACGTATACAAACCTACGCAATATTCACTCAAGTCATACATGCACCTGTAACTCACGCACACCCTTAACCATTCGCACAATGTTCACAGCACTAACCACACATCCTACACTTATTGTTCCACTACGATGTCACATCTCAATGTCTGTCGAAAATAACTGACACTAATTAATGCTTAGATCCTCGATCGATCAAACAGTTTGATTACTCCAACCGTGGATAGAGATGAATGTAGCGTCGCTGCTTGTTGGGATAAAGATGAATGTAGCGTCGTTGCTCGTTGATTCAGCCACACCACTGGTCGAATAATCCGGCGCACTGTCTCTCGCGATGACACGTCGAAGCTCCACACGCACACCGTCAGGATCAACTTGTTATCTCGTACACCACGTTGATTAATTACATTCCCACATGAAGCATACACAAATCCAACTTCTCAGCTGGTGATAGGGGAGGGAAGCATCTATAACACATACAAAACGTATCTCTCCATAAGAAATCCGCCATTGCTAAAAAGTTACTTCCGCCGGAATGACGACACTGTAACGATGACGACCGCTAACGGCTTCCGGACGTTGTCGCCGATTCCCGATCGTTTCCGACATCGAATAAATATTGTAATAACAGTCAATTCGAAATATCATGCACACACACGAATACGACATATTTCCGCACAACACATAACCTCTCACCACGATCCGAATCATTCATTTCAAAATCAACAGGCTCTACAAAACGTTTCGATCATTCCATTCATCCCCGCGCGCCGATCGCCAGACGACACCGCAAACTCGCCGATGCGCGCCGAATATCATACAATCTCATATCTAGAGCCGAACAACTAATACATTTTCCGAATCTACTACTTAACAAACGCGAATCAGCTATATAATAAACAAATACATACCCAAAGATGCGTGAAGTAAACCTTCGACTGTTTCAGGCCTGTCTGCCCATCTTGGCCGTTGGACAATGTCCGGTACTCGTTACTCTAATCAGTCGATCTGGTTACTAGTCGTAGTACTACAAAATTTTACGTACCACTGTACTGAGCATTCTGCTCTCAATCGTCTATTCTACCATAGACCATAACACGGCATTTCTCTGCCCACTACACCTCACAAAAAAACAACTTTTAACTCGAGAGCAAAATCTCTCCTGACTGACTTCCAAACGATTCACAGTGACGTAACTCTTCAAACCAACATCCTACGTCACATGTTCCAAACACACATCTTACGTCATATGTTCTTGACGTCACTAAAAAGTACATGCCATAACCGCAACACACAACAAAGAACGAAAGTTCTCCACGAAAGAAAATACTGCATAATGATTAAAATAAATTGTGACACTCATCAGGCAGCCTCAGCATATGATATAGTCTGTTTGCTCAAAGTTTTATATGCCTTGTATCTGTTTGAGCTTAACATGTAACTCCATTCATGGCCAGCGGCTTATGCCGCGCATCCGAATGCGGCTTACCGCAATGAGTTCAATGCAGACGATTTCAAGACACCTCTAAGAGGTAAAGTTGATTACCAGCCTTAGGCCTATTTTATTTTATCGAGGGTTTAGCCCGTGCTCTTTAGCAGTTTGAAAATGACCTATTTAAATGCGATCGAGCCTCACTCAGAAACACCGGCGCACATTTATCCCTGTAAAATTCACGCTCTACATGGATGATTTTCAATACCTTGGTCATGCAAGGCGTCAGAACCAGGCATGGTCATAGTTTCAACATCAATGATGCAGGCCAGTGGTCATGGAGGCCAATACCAGGCTACATACTTTTAACTGTTAAGATCAACTTCAAGGCTAACCCGTTGGGTTTGAAGCTAGCCAAATTTTAAAATGAGTTACGTCCACGTTTTGTGATCAATAATTGTTCGTGGTGTTGTTTTGAAATGTGTCTTAGGTTAACGGGAAAAATAATGCACGAGGCAAATTTGCCGCAAACGGACATGACACCAGAACGTGGTACCGACTTTAGCGTTAATGCAGTGTTAATCTTACATAGACCGACTGAAGCATTAGTTTGCCCGCGCACAGCGCGGGTCAACTATGGCTGGAGTTTGCCAGAAGACATTTTGCTCACTGGGTATCTACTTGGGTACAACAGACCTGACTGCTTTATATCTAAGTTTGCCATATTTTGATGCGTGAAAAAGGTTCAACTAAGTAGGGCCTATATGCGCCACTCTTATCAAGCTGTACCCACTAGCTATACTAAAGGTCGATGCGCGGGGAGGGCGGGGGGGGGGGGAGGTGGGGGTGGGGGGGTGGGGGGTAGATCAAGTGCACAGTGCTGGCAACTTGTCCAAGCCCATCAGGCAATAGTCTTGAACTATCAATTAAAAGAGGGTTTACTTTCTGCTCCTTGTATCTTGTCGGTTGATTTATAATACAAATAATAATACATAGTATTTATATGGCGCATTTCTCATATTTATAATATAACTCAATGCGCAGAACATAGACGCAAACTGAACCCAACAAGCACGCTCACGTGAATCACGCGCATTCCCTCACACACTGTACGTAAACACAGAACACATAAACACACAGCATTCACGTGGCGCTAAGGGCAAGCTCAAGCGAGCTACTGAAATTTTGGAAATTTAAATCGTTTTAATATTTTTGACATTTGATTAAGTGGACTGAAATTAATACCGAATTGGTGGGGAGGAAAGAGCAGGAGGAGCAGGAGTACCCGGAGAAAGAACCCCCGACGGTCCGCCCGAATTAATGGTGACACTTACTAGAGGAGAAAAGTCCAACCCCGGAACCGGGTATCGAACCTCGCACCTCTTGCATTGGTGGCAGGCGCTTTTACCACTGCACCACGGACCGCCCTTGTCAAAATATGGTTGTTGTGGGTTTTTTGTTGTTGTTGTTTTTACCTTTTTCATGACCCTTGTGACCTTGACCTTTGAGAGAGGTCACAAACTGAAAAGTTTAGAAAGGTCTTGCAACAAAGTAACCTTGAAGACTGTGGCTTGAATAGTCTCAGAGAAAACGCCAACATTAAAGTTTACCAGGCGCGACGGCGGATGCCAGACGGACGAAGGACAGAGGGGCATTGGCCCAGTACATATATTGACTATTGCTATTATATATATATCGCACATGACCCATGGCAGGGATACTATGTCCTAGTTTGGCAGAACAAACATCGGGAAAGCTTTTTCTGGGAGAATTTTAGCACTCAATGGAGGGTCACTTTACAATTACACTGAATGTCTGTATAAACTGAATGTCTGTGGTGCCAGATAACTCTTATCATCCTGATACACCCATTGCTTGAAATTAATCTGACTGATAGTTCAATGGTGATGCCAGAATAGCTTGGCGCCTCCGGCGCCAAGCTATTTTGGCACCACCCTTGAACTAAAACAGTTGATCTATATGTAGCCATCACCCGACGACAAGCAGAGTTTACAAGATCAGTCTCAGGACGTAATGGGTTGAAGACTTGAAGCAGACAGGTCAGAATATTATCAGTAGTGGTTTCATGACACTTGCAACAAATGTACGTTCAACATGGTCTGACTGACACTAACTACTGCCTCACATCTGTGCATTATCCTTTTTATATATGTGCAGACTGTAATATGGAGAACATTCCAGACTTCAGCTTGACGGAATATGGTACACGTCCTTTTTATCGAGGATGTGGACTTCCATGGTGTCAAGCACGTGGACGCACAAGAACGGATGAAAATAAAAGCTGCAGCATTCTGTCGTGTTTTCGCTTTGCTTCTTCTTCTTCCTTCCTTCAGTTCACCCTGACCTAAAGGGACGTTAAAGATGCAACATGTTCAACCATTTAACCATGACGCGCTACAGTTGGCGATGGAGCGACCATGATAATTCAAGGGTAGTGCCAGATTAGCTTGACATCTGGCACTACCCTTGAGTTTCATGGTCGATCCTTCGCCTGCAACTGGCACATGGTCATTAGGCGACACCTTCAAAATTTGGAAAATGTGGTCGTGGGGTGAAATGGGATAACCATCTTGTACACCAACTGTTAATCATTTTATTGGCTGCATGCACAAGCTGTGCCTGTGCCCCCCCCCCCTCCTCCCTCTCCCCGCACCCTCTTCCACCCCACCCCATCAAATCCAATCACCTAACTCTCTCAATAAAGGATAAGTTTCAGCGCAAATTGTTAGAACATTCTTCAGTTTATCACAGCCCTTCATCGAATCCATCATAAATAATCCACAGCTTTTGTAACACAACCAACATGGAAAAAACGGAAACCAATCAATTCATGTAATGTGCTGTAGAGCTGACTGTCTGGTCACTTAAAAACAAAATTAAAAAAAAAAAAACACCTGAAAACATCGCCTCAAATTTTTTTAAAGTTCATTAAATATTTTTGCTTGCTCGACCCTCAGTAGCAAAAGGTGTTCGGGCAAACAACAGCCACCGCTGGCTGCACAAAGCCATGCGCAGGTCAACTGTCGTTTCTGAAAAAGAAATACATGCAACATAAACGTTATTGTCCAAAGCCAATTCAAACCACAACAAACAAATGTAATATTCATGCAGTAACATCAATTACAAGGAAGAAGAGTATGGCCAATATGATCAATGCTTCTTTCTACATTACCAATTTTTGTTCTCCTCAAACAACAAGGTCATTTCACTACCTTATCTCGAACAGCATGTTGATGGACACCCCTGCCTAACCATGCAGCTATTGGTACTACAGATCCCGTTGATGAATGTGCACGATGGGTAAAGAAGAACTCTTATGCAAGATGTGATTCTGGCTGAGAAAGCCTGATGCACACATACCTAACAAGGAAAACAGAAAATAGAGATTGAAAACACGTTAAACTAGAAACGTTAAACACTTCATGTTTCTCATTTTAAGGGTTTTCAACATCTATTTTCTGTTTTCCTTTCACATGATTCTGGCTGAGAAAGCCTGATGCACACATACCTAACAAGGAAAACAGAAAATAGAGATTGAAAACACTTTAAATTAGGGTTTTCAACATCTATTTTCTGTTTTCCTTTCACATGAAACTCTTGCAGCGACAGTTTTACTACCGTTTCAAGACAATTTTCTTATACTTACCCATAATATGGTCTTCATATGTTAAAGTTAACAGAATATGCAAAATGTACACCTTCCATTTCCAGAGCCAAATGGACCATTTAAAGCATCCCCTGCTGAGCATTACATAGTACAGGAAAGCTTTCAACCAAAAAATACTCACTGGTTGTGCTTAAAAAGTGAGCACTTCAAAACTAATACAACTTATCAGACACAAGTATTACCCGTGATTTATTACATTTGATTTTTCTCCCATCATTGGCATTGGAAGTGAAAGAGGTACACCTGCGGTGTGCAAAGGAAACTGGGCAGATGTCAGGCACTGTTGGCAATGCATAAAATGTGCACAGGCCAACAGTGGCTTATACTCTCTGGGAGAGTGCCCCAGTATTACCGTTTGGTGAGTGAGCAGTTTGAGTTGTGATAAGCTGAGGAGCGGGGCAATGGAAGGACGGCCATGTGCACACTGGAACGGCAGATCACACGCTGACAGTGCCTGTAGCAACTCCTGACATGTTGTCACTGAAAGCTTGTCCCCAAACTTCACTGCACCTGAACATCGAGATACAATCATGGTGACGGCAATCTCAACTTTGACACCAATCATTCCGTTGTGGATTTGTCAAGCTTGGGGCTACAGACAACATGAGGCAAGTGGTGCATGCTACAGTCAAATGGTAGCCTTCTGGCTGTCGGTAGCATGAGGCAAGTGGTGCATGCTACAGTCAAATGGTAGCCTTCTGGCTGTCAGTAGCATGAGGCAAGTGGTGCATGCTACAGTCAAATGGTAGCCTTCTGGCTGTCAGTAGCATGAGGCAAGTGGTGCATGCTACAGTCAAATGGTAGCCTTCTGGCTGTCAGTAGCTTGAGGCAAGTGGTGCATGCTACAGTCAAATGGTAGCCTTCTGGCTGTCAGTAGCATGAGGCAAGTGGTGCATGCTACAGTCAAATGGTAGCCTTCTGGCTGTCGGTAGCATGAGGCAAGTGGTGCATGCTACAGTCAAATGGTAGCCTTCTGGCTGTCGGTAGCATGAGGCAAGTGGTGCATGCTACAGTCAAATGGTAGCCTTCTGGCTGTCGGTAGCATGAGGCAAGTGGTGCATGCTACAGTCAAATGGTAGCCTTCTGTCTGTCAGTAGCATGAGGCAAGTGGTGCATGCTACAGTCAAATGGTAGCCTTCTGGCTGTCAGTAGCATGAGGCAAGTGGTGCATGCTACAGTCAAATGGTAGCCTTCTGGCTGTCAGTAACATGAGGCAAGTGGTGCATGCTACAGTCAAATGGTAGCCTTCTGGCTGTCAGTAGCATGAGGCAAGTGGTGCATGCTACAGTCAAATGGTAGCCTTCTGGCTGTCAGTAGCTTGAGGCAAGTGGTGCATGCTACAGTCAAATGGTAGCCTTCTGGCTGTCAGTAGCATGAGGCAAGTGGTGCATGCTACAGTCAAATGGTAGCCTTCTGGCTGTCAGTAGCATGAGGCAAGTGGTGCATGCTACAGTCAAATGGTAGCCTTCTGGCTGTCAGTAACATGAGGCAAGTGGTGCATGCTACAGTCAAATGGTAGCCTTCTGGCTGTCGGTAGCTTTTTTGTCAATGTGATTCTTGTAGGGTTAACTTATTCAAGACGTGCCACCTACGGATTCACAGCGAACCACCGCGTATCCGTAGGGGGGGGCACGTCTGGAATGAGTTAATGGTTAACGCGCTGGATGATCATGTCAAACATCAGATCCTATTGATCCTTCCAAAGAGACATTCCATACAGCAGCTAAGGAATCAGGCCAGTCCACCTTTAGGAGAAAGTATATCAGCGGGGGAGCTGGGAAGCGTTCTACTCTCGTCTGAAAGGTCCCGGGTTCGAATCCACCTGGAGTCAAAATTTGTTCAGACCCTATTCGGTGCCCCATCTTTTAAATAACCTACATGGTAGACAAAAAGACGTTAAGCCCTAAACGTTTAACGTTTTCCCCTCCCAAGCCAAGTGGAAGGGGTAAAGGGATCTAATTGTTTGATTTGGTTTACACGTTTGTCCAGCACTGAGTGACTCCCCTTGGTGTGCATGCTGAAAAGTTGTTCTTTTGAACCTCCTACCGCATGGTGTGCTCTTCTCAACACAGGTAACAAGAGCTGAAATCTTTTTTTAAAAACATAAAAATACAAAAACGTTACTTGATATTTCACAGACAAGCTCTGATACTAGAAAAGCATCAACACACCTTTACACGCATGAGTTGCCAACAACCTGTGAGGCAATTGGCTCTTTGTTCCAGCAGTTGTTTGTAGCAGCTGAAAATAAACATTTCACATTCACAAAACACGTCAAAATATTTATGACTAATTACTGAATACAGTATAAAAGATTTCATGTTAAAATATGTAAAATGTTACACGTGACTATTGTGTAAGTCTTTACAGCTGACATGACATAAGCAATAACTACCCTAAGTCACATTCGAGATAGAGTTAGGACGGATTTAACTAGTGCTGCTGATGTAACAAGATCCATCTATATATGTAAATCAGCACACTCTAAGCAAACATCATACATACCTGAGTGTGTTCCCGAAGCATTGTCTGCAAGACAAATATGTATGGAGTAGAGCACCAGCACAGATAAAATACAAATTAGCTATTTCATAAATCTTTGACTTTTTTTCATTTAGTAAATGGATGACCAAAAAAAAAAAACTCTTCAGTAAATAAAGCATATAAGCAACTTGATGCGTTTCGAAATTCTGCAATCATTCGTCAGCATGTGCAAGCTGTCACATGCATCTCGATCTTTTCAATAATTCACCACAATGTACAAACATCTGCCAGCATCAAAACACTGATGTTAACACTCTGAACATTCAGGTCAAAATTAGAGGGGTAGATTTGTCCCCTGAAGATAACATTATGGAGAATGATATGGAAAAACCGTTATTTTTCAAGGATATAGAGAGAACAGTTTGACAGCCATGATAGTTCAAGGGTGGTGCCAGAATATCTCGGTTCCTAGAGGCACCAAGCTATTCTGACATTACCCTTGAACTAGCATAATCAGTTTGCTTCAGTAGCATTTTATCTAAAGATCAAAGACAGCCTCTTGGAACTCACCTCTATATACTCAAAGCTGAGTGGATCTTCAGTTTCCGCGCTTCCTATCATTGGCTTCTCGCTGAGCCATACAGGCTGGCATGGTGTGAACATGCACATTGTCTCGACGATTGGGGTCAGTCTCAAACACAACACCTGCAAGACAGAAGATAAAGTACAAGCATTTCAAAGGCGTGAACACATCCCTGAGTACATAAATCATACAGTCCAAATCAATAAAGGTATGAAACAGTTATTCAACCATGTAATCAGGTTGTACTGTAGTAGAGGTCAAAAATTTTCCAAGAAACAGAATGTATTCTTTATAACAAGGAAATATAATTAAAAGTATTTTTCTACACAAATTACATTAACCTGCATGTACTAGCTAGGTTTCCAACACACCACACCTAAAGAATATAAGTCTAGAAGTACTTACAGTGATAGCTGTCCTGTCACCTAGCTTATTAGGGACTACCCTTGAGCTCCTGAGGTTGACCCACTATCCACACAATATTCTGAAATGTGTCAAATTATGCCTGAAGCACTACAGCAGGAGATGGATCGACCATGATAATTCAAGGATAGTGCCAAATAGGTTGGCGCCTGATGGCACCAAGCCAATCTGGCACTACCCTTGAATTATCATGATCGATCCATCTCCTGCAACTAGTACATCATTGTTAGGCGACACCTCCAAAATGTTGAAAATGCAGCCTTGTGGTTAAAAGGATTAAGGCAGACACAAAGGAACGTATACCTATTCTCTCCAACTCCTCACGGAAGCTCTGCATAAGCCTGACCTCCTCCTCCAGCAGCTCAACAATCCGTGGTGGGGACACTTCTGACCTGCATATCATCTTCGCATTCTCGTCGCCTGAGGCACTCTTCTCATACACACCTGAAACAAAACATACAGGATAATCATTTCAACCCTAGAGACTTGTATCTCAGCAAACTCATGACACAGGGACAGCAGGGGATGAATCAGCCATGACTGTTCCAAGCCCACACAGTCTGCGAGAGCACTCCCCAGAAAGACCCAGTAAACTACAGGTAAACTTATACTCAAATGAGAAGGTAAAATCTCATTTGAATAGAAGAGTTCTTGAGAAGTACTCCCTGAGTACAGGAGGGCAGATTAGTGGCACGTCTTTCCACCCACCAAGCATACACACAGTCACACTGACACAAGCGCTAGATTCCTGACTGGAACTACGTCTTTCCACCCACCAAGCATACACACAGTCACACTGACACAAGCGCTTGATTCATGACTGGAACTAATACATGCAAAGTCGAACTGAACCATGTCAAAGTGTAATGAGAGAAATTACACATGGATTTAACCCAGTGAGCGCAGAAAACATTGAACACCACCCAACTTCAAGAGGTATAGATCCTCATGAGCCTCTTGCTGAAGCCACTTTGAATCCATGTTCCCGGGGCCTGTAGAACAGTTGCACTAACTTACCGCAGTTGCAGGGACTCATGAGGATCTATGCCTCTTGCTGACGCCACTTTGTATCCATGTTCCCGGGGCCTGTAGAACAGTTGCACTAACTTACCGCAGTTGCAGGGGCTCATGAGGATCTATGCCTCTTGCTGACGCCACTTTGTATCCATGTTCCCGGGGCCTGTAGAACAGTTGCACTAACTTACCGCAGTTGCAGGGGCTCATGAGGATCTATGCCTCTTGCTGACGCCACTTTGTATCCATGTTCCCGGGACCTGTAGAACAGTCGCACTAACTTACCGCAGTTGCAGGGACTCATGAGGATCTATGCCTCTTGCTGACGCCACTTTGTATCCATGTTCCCGGGGCCTGTAGAACAGTTGCACTAACTTACCGCAGTTGCAGGGGCTCATGAGGATCTATGCCTCTTGCTGACGCCACTTTGTATCCATGTTCCCGGGACCTGTAGAACAGTTGCAGAAGCACAGTCTGAGTCAGCTGGCACTGAAGGGGTTAAACACATGATGGTGATGTAACTATAGAAAACAACAACTGACTTGATGTTAGTTAAACACATGATGGTGATGTAACTATAGAAAACAACAACTGACTTGATGTTAGTTAAACACATGATGGTGATGTAACTATAGAAAACAACAACTGACTTGATGTTAGTTAAACACATGATGGTGATGTAACTATAGAAAACAACAACTGACTTGATGTTAGTTAAACACATGATGGTGATGTAACTACAGAAAACAACAACTGACTTGATGTTAGTTAAACACATGATGGTGATGTAACTATAGAAAACAACAACTGACTTGATGTTAGTTAAACACATGATGGTGATGTAACTATAGAAAACAACAACTGACTTGATGTTAGTTAAACACATGATGGTGATGTAGCTATAGAAAACAACAACTGACATGATGTTAGTTAAACACATGATGGTGATGTAACTATAGAAAACAACAACTGACTTGATGTTAGTTAAACACATGATGGTGATGTAACTATAGAAAACAACAACTGAATTGATGTTAGTTAAACACATGATGGTGATGTAACTATAGAAAACAACAACTGACGATGTTAGTTAAACACGTGATGGTGATGTAACTATAGAAAACAACAACTGACTTGATGTTAGTTAAACACATGATGGTGATGTAACTATAGAAAACAACAACTGACTTGATGTTAGTTAAACACATGATGGTGATGTAACTATAGAAAACAACAACTGACTTGATGTTAGTTAAACACATGATGGTGATGTAACTATAGAAAACAACAACTGACTTGATGTTAGTTAAACACATGATGGTGATGTAACTATAGAAAACAACAACTGACTTGATGTTAGTTAAACACATGATGGTGATGTAGCTATAGAAAACAACAACTGACTTGATGTTAGTTAAACACATGATGGTGATGTAACTATAGAAAACAACAACTGACTTGATGTTAGTTAAACACGTGATGGTGATGTAACTATAGAAAACAACAACTGACTTGATGTTAGTTAAACACATGATGGTGATGTAACTATAGAAAACAACAACTGACTTGATGTTAGTTAAACACGTGATGGTGATGTAACTATAGAAAACAACAACTGACTTGATGTTAGTTAAACACATGATGGTGATGTAGCTATAGAAAACAACAACTGACTTGATGTTAGTTAAACACATGATGGTGATGTAGCTATAGAAAACAGCAACTGACTTGATGTTAGTTAAACACGTGATGGTGATGTAACTATAGAAAACAACAACTGACTTGATGTTAGTTAAACACATGATGGTGATGTAACTATAGAAAACAACAACTTACTTGATGTTAGTTAAACACATGATGGTGATGTAACTATAGAAAACAACAACTGACTTGATGTTAGTTAAACACGTGATGGTGATGTAACTATAGAAAACAACAACTGACTTGATGTTAGTTAAACACATGATGGTGATGTAACTATAGAAAACAACAACTGACTTGATGTTAGTTAAACACATGATGGTGATGTAACTATAGAAAACAACAACTGACTTGATGTTAGTTAAACACGTGATGGTGATGTAACTATAGAAAACAACAACTGACTTGATGTTAGTTAAACACATGATGGTGATGTAGCTATAGAAAACAACAACTGACTTGATGTTAGTTAAACACATGATGGTGATGTAGCTATAGAAAACAACAAACTTGATGTTAGTTCAACACGTGATGGTGATGTAACTATAGAAAACAACAACTGACTTGATGTTAGTTAAACACATGATGGTGATGTAACTATAGAAAACAACAACTGACTTGATGTTAGTTAAACACATGATGGTGATGTAACTATAGAAAACAACAACTGACTTGATATTAGTTAAACACATGATGGTGATGTAACTATAGAAAACAACAACTGACTTGATGTTAGTTAAACACGTGATGGTGATGTAACTATAGAAAACAACAACTGACTTGATGTTAGTTAAACACATGATGGTGATGTAGCTATAGAAAACAACAACTGACTTGATGTTAGTTAAACACATGATGGTGATGTAGCTATAGAAAACAACAGACTTGATGTTAGTTAAACACGTGATGGTGATGTAACTATAGAAAACAACAACTGACTTGATGTTAGTTAAACACATGATGGTGATGTAACTATAGAAAACAACAACTGACTTGATGTTAGTTAAACACATGATGGTGATGTAACTATAGAAACAACAACTGACTTGATGTTAGTTAAACACATGATGGTGATGTAACTATAGAAAACAACAACTGACTTGATGTTAGTTAAACACATGATGGTGATGTAACTATAGAAAACAACAACAGACTTGATGTTAGTTAAACACATGATGGTGATGTAGCTATAGAAAACAACAACTGACTTGATGTTAGTTAAACACGTGATGGTGATGTAACTATAGAAAACAACAACTGACTTGATGTTAGTTAAACACATGATGGTGATGTAACTATAGAAAACAACAACTGACTTGATGTTAGTTAAACACGTGATGGTGATGTAACTATAGAAAACAACAACTGACTTGATGTTAGTTAAAGACGTGATGGTGATGTAGCTATAGAAACAACAACTGACTTGATGTTAGTTAAACACATGATGGTGATGTAACTATAGAAAACAACAACTGACTTGATGTTAGTTAAAGACGTGATGGTGATGTAGCTATAGAAAACAACAACTGACTTGATGTTAGTCACCCTTCTCAGTGCGTACTCCCCAACCCTCCTTGCAGAGCCTGCTGAAAAAGACAAGTTTTACACTGACCTGCGCAGCCTCCTACAGAGTACCCCTGCAGACGACAAAGTCATCATCCTTGGCGACTTCAACGCCAGAGTGGGCCAGGACTCTGAAGCCTGGAAAGGAGTCCTCGGCAAGCATGGCGTGGGGAACTGCAATGACAATGGCCGCCTACTATTGGAGTTCTGTGCGGAGCAGCAACTGGTCATCACCAACACTACTTTTCAGCAAAAGGACAGTCGAAAGACCACCTGGATGCATCCTCGCTCCAAGCACTGGCACCTTATCGACTATGTCCTAGTGCGTCAGAGGGACCGCAGTGACGTCCTCCTCACCAGAGTGATGCCCAGTGCAGAGTGCCACACTGACCACCGCCTTGTCCGCTGCAAACTCATGCTCCACTTCAAGCCAAAACCCAAGAAATGGGGGCCCCCCAAGAAAAAGCTTGATGTTGCCAGCCTTCAGCGTGACGATGTGAAAGCTGCCTTTCAGACAGATTTACAGCGCAGGCTCAAAGACACAGCGGACCCAGTAGACTCCTCCCCTGAAACACTTTGGGAACAACTGAAAACTGCTATTGCAAAATCCTCTGCAGAAGTCTTGGGTTTCGCCAGAAAGAAGAACAAAGACTGGTTTGACGAAAACGATGTAGAGATCCAGGAACACCTAGCAAAAAAAAGAGCCGCCCATCAGGCCCACCTAGCCCAGCCTTCCTGCCCTGAGAAGAATTCTGCCTTCCGCCTCGTCTGCAGCAGTCTCCAGCGCAAGCTCAGAGATCTCCAGAATGAGTGGTGGACCAGACTTGCACAGAGGACCCAGCTTTGTGCTGACAATGGTGACTACAGGGGCTTCTACGAAGCACTGAAAGCAGTGTATGGCCCCAGGCACCTGGTACAAAGTCCCCTGCGAAGCGCGAATGGCCAGGCACTCCTCACAGATAATACCTCCATCTTGAACCGCTGGTCGGAATACTTTCAGAGCCTCTTCAGCGCTGAGCGCACTGTTCAAGAAGCAGTCATCCTACAAATCCCACACCTCCCAGTAAAGGTTGAATTGGACGAACCGCCCACCGCTGAAGAGACCCTCACAGCCATCCACCAGCTCAAGAGTGGCAAAGCAGCAGGCATTGATGGAATACCGCCAGAGATCTGGAAACATGGAGGCACAGCACTGCACAACAAGCTCCATGACCTCTTTCTCTGCTGCTAGGAGGAAGGAACACTACCAAAAGATCTCCGTGACGCAGTCGTTATCACCCTGTACAAGAACAAAGGCGAGAAGTCTGACTGTTCCAACTATCGGGCAATTACCCTGCTGTCCATTGCTGGGAAAATCCTTGCAAGGCTGCTCCTGAATCGGCTGGTACCTGCCATCGCTGAAGACCAACTCCCAGAGGGCCAGTGTGGCTTCAGAGCAAACAGGAGCACCACCGATATGGTCTTTGTGCTGAGACAGCTACAGGAGAAGTGCCGCGAGCAGAACAAAGGGCTGTACGTAACATTTGTCGACCTAACAAAAGCGTTCGACACTGTGAGCAGGCAAGGCATGTGGCAGATCCTGGAGCGACTTGGCTGTCCCCCAAAGTTCCTCAACATGATTGTCCAGCTACACGAGGACCGACCAGCAAGGCCAGGTCAGACTCAACAATGACCTCTCAGAACCATTCCCTATTCTCAACGGAGTAAAGCAGGGCTGCGTGCTGGCACCGACCCTCTTCACCATCTTTTTTAGCATGATGTTGAAGCAGGCCACAGTGGACCTCGATGATGACGATGCAGTGTACATCAGGTATCGTCTCGATGGCAGCCTGTTCAACCTCAGACGACTGCAGGCCCACACGAAAACCCTAGACCAACTGATTCGTGAGCTGCTTTTTGCTGATGATGCTGCCCTCGTTGCACACACAGAGAGAGCCCTGCAGCGCATCACGTCTTGCTTCGCAGATGCTGCCCAGCTCTTTTGGACTCGAGGTCAGTCTGAAAAAGACAGAGGTCCTCCATCAGCCGGCACCCAAGACAGTGTATCGCCCCCCTCACATCACCATTGGCGAGTCTGAACTAAAGTCAGTGCACCAGTTTACTTACCTTGGCTGCATTATCACGTCGGACGCCAAGCTGAACAAGGAGCTAGACAGCAGGCTGGCAAAAGCGAACAGTGCTTTCGGGCGACTTTTCAAGCGGGTGTGGCACAATCAACAGCTGAAAACAGGCACCAAGATCAGCGTGTACAGAGCTGTGGTCCTCACCACCCTGCTGTATGGTTCCGAGTCCTGGGCCCTCTACCGCAGCCAACTACGACTCCTCGAACGCTTCCACCAGCGCTGCCTGCGTACCATCCTGGGCATTCACTGGAGTGACTATGTCACCAACGTCGAGGTCCTTGAACAGGCTGAAACTGTGAGCATCGAGGCTTTGCTGCTGCGGACACAGCTCCGCTGGGCGGGGCATGTCTCCAGGATGGAGGATCATCGCCTACCAAAGATCACCCTGTTCGGCGAGCTTGCTACTGGACACCGTGACAGAGGGGCACCAAAGAAGAGATACAAAGACTGTCTCAAGAAGTCACTTAGTGCCTGCCAAATCGACCACCACCAGTGGTCTTCGCTTGCTGCGGACCGTGACACCTGGCGCTCCACCATTTACAAGGCAGCTGTCTCCTTTGAGGACTCTCGCAGAGCTAGCCTTAAAGACAAGCGGCTCAGGAGAAAAAACAGAGATGCCGCAGCTCAGAACCCTGGCCAGACCTTCCCCTGCAGCCACTGCGGTCGAACCTGCCTGTCTCGGATTGGCCTCCGCAGCCATGAACAAGCCTGCAGACGTCGTGGGCAACTCCTATAAAATCTTCGTTCGCGAAGTCAAGCCAAGGCTCAGGAGGGTGATGTAATATAGAAAACAACAACTGACTTGATGTTAGTTAAACACATGATGGTGATGTAGCTATAGAAAACAACAACTGTCTTGATGTTAGTTAAACACGTGATGGTGATGTAGCTATAGAAAACAACAACTGACTTGATGTTAGTTAAACACATGATGGGGATGTAACTATAGAAAACAACAACTGACTTGATGTTAGTTAAACACATGATGGTGATGTAGCTATAGAAAACAACAACTGACTTGATGTTAGTTAAACACATGATGGTGATGTAGCTATAGAAAACAACAACTGACTTGATGTTAGTTAAACACATGATGGTGATGTAGCTATAGAAAACAACAACTGACTTGATGTTAGTTAAACACATGATGGTGATGTAGCTATAGAAAACAACAACTGACTTGATGTTAGTTAAACACGTGATGGTGATGTAGCTATAGACAACAACAACTGACTTGATGTTAGTTAAACACATGATGGTGATGTAGCTATAGAAAACAACAACTGACTTGATGTTAGTTAAACACGTGATGGTGATGTAGCTATAGACAACAACAACTGACTTGATGTTAGTTAAACACGTGATGGTGATGTAGCTATAGAAAACAACAACTGACTTGATGTTAGTTAAACACATGATGGTGATGTAACTATAGAAAACAACAACTGACTTGATGTTAGTTAAACACATCTCTTGGCTTGACTTTGCGAACGAAGATTTTATAGGAGTTGCCCACGACGTCTGCAGGCTTGTTCGTGGCTGCGGAGGCCAATCCGAGACAGGCAGGTTCGACCGCAGTGGCTGCAGGGGAAGGTATGGCCGGGGTTCTGAGCTGCGGCATCTCTGTTTTTTCTCCTGAGCCGCTTGTCCTTAAGGTTAGCTCTGTGAGAGTCCTCAAAGGAGACAGCTGCCTTGTAAATGGTGGAGCGCCAGGTGTCACGGTCCGCAGCAAGCGAAGACCACTGGTGGTGGTCGATTTGGCAGGCACTAAGTGACTTCTTGAGACAGTCTTTGTATCTCTTCTTTGGTGCCCCTCTGTCACGGTGTCCAGTAGCAAGCTCGCCGAACAGGGTGATCTTTGGTAGGCGATGATCCTCCATCCTGGAGACATGCCCCGCCCAGCGGAGCTGTGTCCGCAGCAGCAAAGCCTCGATGCTCACAGTTTCAGCCTGTTCAAGGACCTCGACGTTGGTGACATAGTCACTCCAGTGAATGCCCAGGATGGTACGCAGGCAGCGCTGGTGGAAGCGTTCGAGGAGTCGTAGTTGGCTGCGGTAGAGGGCCCAGGACTCGGAACCATACAGCAGGGTGGTGAGGACCACAGCTCTGTACACGCTGATCTTGGTGCCTGTTTTCAGCTGTTGATTGTGCCACACCCGCTTGAAAAGTCGCCCGAAAGCGCTGTTCGCTTTTGCCAGCCTGCTGTCTAGCTCCTTGTCCAGCTTGGCGTCCGACGTGATAATGCATCCAAGGTAAGTAAACTGGTGCACTGACTTTAGTTCAGACTCGCCAATGGTGATGTGAGGAGGGCGATACACTGTCTTGGGTGCCGGCTGATGGAGGACCCCTGTCTTTTTCAGACTGACCTCGAGTCCAAAGAGCTGGGCAGCATCTGCGAAGCAAGACGTGATGCGCTGCAGGGCTCTCTCTGTGTGTGCAACGAGGGCAGCACCATCAGCAAAAAGCAGCTCACGAATCAGTTGGTCTAGGGTTTTCGTGTGGGCCTGCAGTCGTCTGAGGTTGAACAGGCTGCCATCGAGACGATACCTGATGTACACTGCATCGTCATCATCAAGGTCCACTGTGGCCTGTTTCAACATCATGCTAAAAAAGATGGTGAAGAGGGTCGGTGCCAGCACGCAGCCCTGCTTTACGCCGTTGAGAATAGGGAATGGTTCTGAGAGGTCATTGTTGAGTCTGACCTGGCCTTGCTGGTCCTCGTGTAGCTGGACAATCATGTTGAGGAACTTTGGGGGACAGCCAAGTCGCTCCAGGATCTGCCACATGCCTTGCCTGCTCACAGTGTCGAACGCTTTTGTTAGGTCGACAAATGTTACGTACAGCCCTTTGTTCTGCTCGCGGCACTTCTCCTGTAGCTGTCTCAGCACAAAGACCATATCGGTGGTGCTCCTGTTTGCTCTGAAGCCACACTGGCCCTCTGGGAGTTGGTCTTCAGCGATGGCAGGTACCAGCCGATTCAGGAGCAGCCTTGCAAGGATTTTCCCAGCAATGGACAGCAGGGTAATTGCCCGATAGTTGGAACAGTCAGACTTCTCGCCTTTGTTCTTGTACAGGGTGATAACGACTGCATCACGGAGATCTTTTGGTAGTGTTCCTTCCTCCCAGCAGCAGAGAAAGAGGTCATGGAGCTTGTTGTGCAGTGCTGTGCCTCCATGTTTCCAGATCTCTGGCGGTATTCCATCAATGCCTGCTGCTTTGCCACTCTTGAGCTGGTGGATGGCTGTGAGGGTCTCTTCAGCGGTGGGCGGTTCGTCCAATTCAACCTTTACTGGGAGGTGTGGGATTTGTATGACGACTGCTTCTTGAACAGTGCGCTCAGCGCTGAAGAGGCTCTGAAAGTATTCCGACCAGCGGTTCAAGATGGAGGTATTTAATAAGATTTGAGCGTTTATAGATTATGATGTTTCTAGATTATGATGTTTCTAGTTAAACACATGATGGTGATGTAACTATAGAAAACAACAACTGACTTGATGTTAGTTAAACACATGATGGTGATGTAACTATAGAAAACAACAACTGACTTGATGTTAGTTAAACACGTGATGGTGATGTAACTATAGAAAACAACAACTGACTTGATGTTAGTTAAACACATGATGGTGATGTAGCTATAGAAAACAACAACTGACTTGATGTTAGTTAAACACATGATGGTGATGTAACTATAGAAAACAACAACTGACTTGATGTTAGTTAAACACATGATGGTGATGTAACTATAGAAAACAACAACTGACTTGATGTTAGTTAAACACATGATGGTGATGTAATTATAGAAAACAACAACTGACTTGATGTTAGTTAAACACATGATGGTGATGTAACTATAGAAAACAACAACTGACTTGATGTTAGTTAAACACATGATGGTGATGTAACTATAGAAAACAACAACTGACTTGATGTTAGTTAAACACATGATGGTGATGTAACTATAGAAAACAACAACTGACTTGATGTTAGTTAAACACATGATGGTGATGTAGCTATAGAAAACAACAACTGACTTGATGTTAGTTAAACACATGATGGTGATGTAACTATAGAAAACAACAACTGACTTGATGTTAGTTAAACACATGATGGTGATGTAGCTATAGAAAACAAGAACTGACTTGATGTTAGTTAAACACGTGATGGTGATGTAGCTATAGAAAACAACAACTGACTTGATGTTAGTTAAACACGTGATGGTGATGTAGCTATAGACAACAACAACTGACTTGATGTTAGTTAAACACATGATGGTGATGTAACTAAAGAAAACAAAAACTGACTTGATGTTAGTTAAACACATGATGGTGATGTAACTATAGAAAACAACAACTGACTTGATGTTAGTTAAACACATGATGGTGATGTAACTATAGAAAACAACAACTGACTTGATGTTAGTTAAACACATGATGGTGATGTAACTATAGAAAACAACAACTGACTTGATGTTAGTTAAACACATGATGGTGATGTAACTATAGAAAACAACAACTGACTTGATGTTAGTTAAACACATGATGGTGATGTAACTATAGAAAACAACAACTGACTTGATGTTAGTTAAACACGTGATGGTGATGTAACTATAGAAAACAACAGACTTGATGTTAGTTAAACACATGATGGTGATGTAACTATAGAAAACAACAACTGACTTGATGTTAGTTAAACACGTGATGGTGATGTAACTATAGAAAAACAACAACAGACTTGATGTTAGTTTAACACGTGATGGTGATGTAACTATAGAAAACAACAACTGACTTGATGTTAGTTAAACAAGTGATGGTGATGTAACTATAGAAAACAACAACTGACTTGATGTTAGTTAAACACATGATGGTGATGTAACTATAGAAAACAACAACTGACTTGATGTTAGTTAAACACATGATGGTGATGTAACTATAGAAACAACAACTGACTTGATGTTAGTTAAACACATGATGGTGATGCAACTATAGAAAACAACAACTGACTAGATGCTAGTTAAACACATGATGGTGATGTAGCTATAGAAAACAACAACTGACTTGATGTTAGTTAAACACATGATGGTGATGTAACTATAGAAAACAACAACTGACTTGATGTTAGTTAAACACATGATGGTGATGTAACTATAGAAAACAACAACTGACTTGATGTTAGTTAAACACATGATGGTGATGTAACTATAGAAAACAACAACTGACTTGATGTTAGTTAAACACGTGATGGTGATGTAACTATAGAAACAACAACTGACTTGATGTTAGTTAAACACGTGATGGTGATGTAGCTATAGAAAACAACAACTGACTTGATGTTAGTTAAACACGTGATGGTGATGTAGCTATAGAAAACAACAACTGACTTGATGTTAGTTAAACACGTGATGGTGATGTAGCTATAGAAAACAACAACTGACTTGATGTTAGTTAAACACATGATGGTGACGTAACTATAGACAACAACAACTGACTTGATGTTAGTTAAACACATGATGGTGATGTAACTATAGAAACAACAACTGACTTGATGTTAGTTAAACACATGATGGTGATGTAGCTATAGAAAACAACAACTGACTTGATGTTAGTTAAACACATGATGGTGATGTAGCTATAGAAAACAACAACTGACTTGATGTTAGTTAAACACATGATGGTGACGTAACTATAGACAACAACAACTGACTTGATGTTAGTGGCTCCAGACGCACTCTCTCATGGGCAGCATGCTGATCAAACAGCACTACCAGACGCACTCTCTCTTGGGCAGCATGCTGATCAAACAGCACTACCAGACGCACTCTCTCATGGGCAGCATGCTGATCAAACAGCACTACCATCTACTCCATCACTACTACTACCAGCACTACTCTATCTAAACAGAAAAAAGCACATAAAAGATAAGAAAATGCATGGGCCTAACTATATAATAAACCTTTCACTGCTGGGCCACAGCAAACAACATTCGACTGCAACAGGCAGCATCTTGAAACAGAAAATAAATGCCCCTTACTGACACTCATATCATATTTGTCTGACAGATGGTTTACCTGGGGTTTTGTCGGCACTGATTTCAGAAAATTAATTTTTAGGTGTAAGGAAGGGGTTAAATCTATAAAACTGTGACAACGGTGAGTAAAGCCAAACACACACACACACACACACACACACACACACACACACACACACACACACACACACACACACACACACACACACACACACACACACTCCTATAATACTCACTTTTAACCACACACACACACACACACACACACACACACGCACACACACACACACACACACACACACACACATCTATAGTCTTTTTTATTACCTGCCGCATAACCATCAGATGAAGGAGTTTTCTCCTCTTGGATGAGGCAGGCTACAAACTTGCTGTCCAACTGACAATAACCTTTAACAATAGCAGACATTATACAATGAGCATATATGTATGATAAACAAAGAATAATTTCCAAAGCAAAAAATGACTGTTAGAACCTTCAACTAGCAAAGCAGCAAATGAATGTGCTGGTCTGCAATTTTGGGCCTACGGCATAAGCACAAACGAGTACACATAAACTCTCTCACTTTCGTTGCCATTTTATGTGTGCGAGTCTGTGATTTTGAACATTATGGCATAAGCCATAATGTTCAAAATCACAGACCAGCACACAATCTCTCCATTGCCAGTGGTCGGAGACACTGACCCATCAGCTCATGGGTAATGCTGAGGGAGGCTGGCTCCAAAAACTACATGTACAACTACAGGTAAAAGGTTACTAAATGCAGCCAAAATGCTCACAAAAATTCTACCTTCCTACCAGCCAGCATCGGCTTACTGAAGGCCGTCGGCTGAAGAAAGCACTACTAGTACGCTGCTTTGTTCGCTCGCTGTGGTGCATCATTCATTCCCGACGCACCACAGCAAGACATGGACCAAGTATGATAGTTCAAGGGTGGTGCCAGAATAGCTTGGCGCCCATAGGCGCCATGCTATTCTGGCACCACCCTTAAACTATCATGCCCGATGTGTCTCTAGAACTGTAAGTCCGTCCTTCAGAGGGCAAACTTCAACATCCGGGGATTTCGGTCCTGGGGCCGTACAATGCGTGAAATCTCGTGAAATTGGAATGTCGTAAAATGAAGGCCTTTTCTCCCTCTCCACTGCACGCAGGAGAGTTACTTTCGTTACGCTCAAAGGGTAGTGGACAACCGCTGGTACGCGCGCCCTCTCACGGGGATCATGAAGACAAGGGCAGGCAAGTCTTCGTTGAGGGAAGACAACACTCACACTCCTTGTATCGGCACATTCTAGCAACCAAAGCCCCGACATCGAGCAGATCTCTTTAACTCATTCGAGACGAACAGCATTAAGCCGGGCGTACACATGGAATAGGCTTAAGTCGCGTATCCGGATGCCGTTTGTCTAGAATGAGTTAAATGGGCAGGAGTCAGAAATGACATGCTAGAAATGTACACGTTTCGTCGTTTCCGGGGCCATCCCCCACCTTCCCTCCACCTGCAAGAAGCAGATATAATGTGGCACCATCCCCCCCCCCACCCTCCCTCCACCTGCAAGAAGCAGATATAATGTGGTAAGTCCGGCCTGAAGCCGCAGGGGGTCATGAGAATATAAACCGCTTGTTAACCAGCAGTGGCACTGTCAACATCGGCAATTAGAGGTCGTCATCCAATTTTCTTCTGTTATTGTTCCAAAAAGTGCGACAACTTTCTTGGATTCGTCATCTACAGTGACGTGACACTCAAAGTGACGTCAGTTACAACTGTCGATGTTTACTATAGAGTCCGTCTCCGCCACTGCTTACCGTGATGTGGCTGAAGCACAACAGGCAATAAGCCACCGCGGCGGAGACAGCATGTCACTTATATTCACCACATGCGAAAGGAGACCAGGTTGTGTCTCACTGCTGGGGAAAGGAGGTGAATATTACAAAGTAAATTTAAATCATTTTTGTGTCAACCTCCGCCTGTTGCCACACTTTTACAGGATTTGGAAGTTCGCGCCAGCTATTCATCAACATATTACATAATTAATTGCAAGATTATCAAGTTCTACCCCTGGACCGAAATCCCCGCATGTTGAAGTTGCCCTCTGAAGGACTGTATTACAATTTTAGAGAGGGGCCAAGCATGATAGTTCAAGGGTGATGCCAGAATAGCTTGGCGCCTATGGGCGCCAAGCTATTCTGGCACCACCCTAACTATCGTGCTCGATCCATGTCTTGCTGTGGTGTGTCGGGGCTAAATGAGTTAAATATTCATGTAACTGAGTGCTAGTCTGTGATTTCAGACCTTACTGTTTGAGATGGTAAAGTCCAGAATCACAGACCAGCACACAATACTTTTCTTCCCACAGCTGTGGGAGACAGACACTGTCATCAGCACAGTAATATCATTCCATAGACATATACAGATACAAACAGAAGAACACAGACAGACACTGTCATCAGCACAGTAATATCATTCCATAGACATATATAGATACAAACAGAAGAACACAGACAAACACTGTCATCAGCACAGTAATATCATTCCATAGACATATACAGATACAAACAGAAGAACACAGACAGACACTGTCATCAGCACAGTAATATCATTCCATAGACATATATAGATACAAACAGAAGAACACAGACAGACACTGTCATCAGCACAGTAATATCATTCCACAGACATACATAGATACAAACAGAAAAACACAGACACTGTCATCAGCACAGTAATGTCATTCCATAGACATATATAGATACAAACAGAACACAGACAGACACTGTCATCAGCAGAGTAATATCATTCCATAGACATATATAGATACAAACAGAAGGACACAGACACACACTGTCATCAGCACAGTAATATCATTCCATAGACATATATAGATACAAACAGAACACAGACAGACACTGTCATCATCACAGTAATATCATTCCACAGACATATATTGATACAAACAGAACACAGACAGACATTGTCATCAGCACAGTAATATCATTCCACAGACATATATAGATACAAACAGAAGGACACAGACAGACACTGTCATCAGCACAGTAATATCATTCCATAGACATATATAGATACAAACAGAAGGACACAGACAGACACTGTCATCAGCACAGTAATATCATTCCATAAACATATATAGATACAAACAGAACACAGACAGACACTGTCATCAGCACAGTACTTTCATTCCATAGACAAATATAGATACAAACAGAACACAGACAGACACTGTCATCAGCACAGTAATATCATCCCACAGACATATATAGATACAAACGGAAGGACACAGACAGACACTGTCATCAGCACAGTAATATCATTCCACAGACATATATACATACAAACAGAAGAACACAGACAGACACTGTCATCAGCACAGTAATATCATTCCATAGACATATATAGATACAAACAGAAGGACACAGACAGACACTGTCATCAGCACAGTAATATTATTCCACAGACATATATAGATACAACCAGAACACAGACAGACACACTCATCAGCACAGTAATATCATTCCACAGACATATATAGATACAAACAGAAGGACACAGACAGACACTGTCATCATCACAGTAATATCATTCCATATACTTATATAGATACAAACAGAAGAACACAGACAGACACTGTCATCAGCACAGTAATATCATTCCATAGACATATATAGATACAAACAGAACACAGACAGACACTGTCATCAACACAGTAATATCATTCCACAGACTTATATAGATACAAACAGAACACAGACAGACACTGTCATCAACACAGTAATATCATTACATAGACATATATAGATACAAACAGAACACAGACAGACACTGTCATCAGCACAGTAATATCATTCCATAGACATATATAGATACAAACAGAAGAACACAGACAGACACTGTCATCAGCACAGTAATATCATTCCACAGACATATATAGATACAAACAGAACACAGACAGACACACTCATCAGCACAGTAATATCATTCCACAGACATATATAGATACAAACAGAAGGACACAGACAGACACTGTCATCAGCACAGTAATATCATTCCACAGACATATATAGATACAAACAGAACACAGACAGACACACTCGTCAGCACAGTAATATCATTCCACAGACATATATAGATACAAACAGAAGGACACAGACAGACACTGTCATCATCACAGTAATATCATTCCATAGACATATATAGATACAAACAGAAGGACACAGACAGACACTGTCATCAGCACAGTAATATCATTCCACAGACATATATAGATACAAACAG
>BTPG01000007.1:183415307-183532807 GCA_036245525.1 Semisulcospira habei | reverse complement strand
TACTTACTTACTTACTTACGCCTGTCACCCCTACCCGGGTATAGGCCGTCGACGAGAGACCTCCAGCGACTCCTGTCCTGTGCTTCTCCTTCTATTTTACTCCAGGTGGTTCCCAGTCTCTTGATGTCTGCTTCGAGGTCTCGACGCCAGCAGTTTCTCGGCCTACCTCTTTTCCTCTTTCCCTGGGGGTTCCATTACAATGCCTGCCTAGTGATACTGGAAGCTGGCTTTCTCAGATTGTGACCAATCCATCACCATCTTCTTCGCCCAATTTCATTCTCTGCTGTTAGCTGCTCTGTTCTCTCCCAGAGTCTACGTTGCTGATCTTCTCTGGCCAGTGGATTTTCAAAATTCTTCTAAGGCAACTGTTTAGGAAGATATGTACTCTGTTGACTGTGGTTTTTGTCAATCTCCAAGTCTCTGCTCCATATAGGAGAACTGCTTTTACGTTGGAGTTGAAAATCCGGACTTTGGTGTGTTGTGACAGCTCTCTGGAACTGCACACATTTTTCAACTAGAGAAAGGCTGCTCTGGCTTTACCGATTCGTGCTCTGACATCTGCATCAGTGCCGTCTTTTTTGTCTATGATGCTCCCGAGATAGGTGAAGGACTCCACCTCCTCCAACGGGGTGCCAGCAAGCAAGACTGGTTCTTCCCTGGTTGTGTTCAGCCTCATTGTCTTTGTTTTCTGTTTGTGAATGGTAAGGCCCACTTGGGACGAGATGTCAGCAAGCCTCGTGGTCTTGTCCTGCATTTGTTGATGAGTGTGGGACAGTAATGCCAAGTCGTCTGCAAAATCGAGGTCGTCAAGCTGTGTCCACAGTGTCCACTGTATTCCACTTCGTCTGTGCTCTGTGGTCATCTTCATGACCCAGTCTATGGCCAGTAGGAAGAGGAACGGAGACAGCAGACACCCCTGCCTGACACCAGTTCTGACCTGGAGCTCCCTGGTGAACTGCCCTTTGTGGATCACCTGACATGTCATGCCATCGTAGCTGCTGTTGATCAGGCGGACGAGCTTTGTGGGTACACCGTAGTGTCGTAGGAGTTTCCACAGAGTCTCTAGGTCCACGCTGTCAAATGCTTTCTCGTAATCCACAAAGTTGACGTACAGCGGGGAGCTCCACTTCAGAGACTGTTCCACGATGATGCGGAGAGTGGCGATCTGGTCTGTACATGATCGGTTTTTTTCTGAATCCTGCTTGCTGGTCTCTCAGCTGGGGGTCAACGGAGCTCTTCATTCTCTCCAGGATGATCCTGTTGAAGACCTTTCCTGGTACTGACAGCAAGGTGATTCCTCTGTAGTTAGAACACTTGCTGAGGTCGCCTTTCTTGGGAAGCTTGATTAGGTACCCCTCCTTCCAGTCAGCCGGCATCACCTCCTCTTCCCAGATCTTTCCAAACAGTGGGTACAGCATCTCCACTGTTGTCTCTAGGTCTGCTTTCAGAGACTCCACTGGGATGCCATCTGGCCCTGCTGCTTTGCCGTTCTTCAAAAATGCCACTGCTCTTCTGATCTCTTCCCGGCTGGGTCTGTCACAGCTGACGGGTAGGTCGGTCTCTGCTGGCTGGATGTCTGGGGAGTCGGGAGGGCTGGGTCTGTTCAGTAACTCTTCAAAATACTCGGCCCATCTGTCGAGTTGGTCTGCTCTGTTTGCAATAGGCTTGCCTTCTTTGTCTTTTACTGGTCTTTCTGTATGGCCATACTTACCCGACAATCTTCTGGTAATGTCGTAGAGCTGTTTCATGTTGCCGCTGCCTGCTGCCTTTTCTGCCTCTGCTGCCAGACTGTCTGTGTAGGCTCTCTTGTCTGCCCTGATACTCCGCTTCACCTCGCGGTTGGCTTCCGAGTATTCCTCCTGTGCCCTTGCTTTGGCTGCTCTCGTGCGACTGTTGTTGATAACTGCTTTCTTCTGCTTCCTCACTTCTATCTTCTTCAAAGTCTGTGCCGACAGCCAGTCCTTGTGATGGTGTTTCCTGAACCCTACAGTGTCTTTGCAGGTTGAGTTCAGCGCCTCTCTAACTGCCTTCCACTGGTGCTCTGTGGTGACCGCCTCCTCTTCATTTACTAGCTCCTGTAGCGCTTGAAACCGGTTGGACAGCACCAGTTTGAACTCTTCTCTCACTCTAGTCTCTCTCAGGAGGCCTACATTATAGCGCTGTCTTCTTGTTGTCTCTGTGCGGCTTTTCTTTAACTTGAGCTTTATTCTTAAGGTAAGCAGATGGTGGTCTGAGGCGACATCTGCTCCCCTCCTCACTCGAACATCTTAAAGGGATCTTCTGAATTTCTTGCTAATGCAGATATGGTCTATTTGGTTCTCTGTAGTATGGTCAGGTGAGACCCAAGTTGCTTTGTGTATTCTTCTGTGTGGGATGATGCTGCCTCCAATGACAAGTCTGTTTAGAGCACAAAAGTCTACAAACCTCTCCCCGTTCTCACTCATCTCCCCTAGTCCCTGTCTCCCCATCACCTCTTCGTATCCGGTGTTGTCCTCCCCTATTTTGGCATTAAAACCGCCCATGACGATGGTGAAGTCTCGCTCCGCACATATGTCCACGGCACTCTGGAATCGGTCGTAGAACTCTTGTTTCTCTTCCTCGTCACTGTCATTAGTGGGCGCATAACACTGGATGACGTTCAGCTTGAGCTTTTTCTTTGTTTTAAAGGCTGCTGTGATAATTCTTGGCCCAAGAGGTTCCCAGCCCATCAGCGCTCTCTGTGCCATTGGTGACAGCATGAATGCTACTCCTTCTGTATGGGGGGGGGGGGGGGGGGCATTCTCCTCTTCATGACCTGAATACAGAATCATCTCCCCACTTAACAGCCTTTTCTGGCCAGAATGCGTCTATCTGGCTTCACTGATACCTAGCAGGGAGAGGTTGTACTTTTGCATTTCCGCTGCTATCTGGGCATCCTTGCCGCTCTGGTACATGGTCTTGACATTC
Organism: Semisulcospira habei; assembly: GCA_036245525.1. Taxonomy (NCBI): domain Eukaryota; kingdom Metazoa; phylum Mollusca; class Gastropoda; family Semisulcospiridae; genus Semisulcospira; species Semisulcospira habei. The sequence continues at coordinate 183,529,861 of BTPG01000007.1, read as the reverse complement.
CATGTGCCCATGGTTGTGTCCCTGGTTAGAGAGAGGTGGCTCGGTCCTGTGGCTTCCGAAGACTTCCGGCTTTCACCACAGGACGTCATAAATCTTCTGGTAGAAGAACCTTCCTCTTCCAGGAAAGGAATTATTGTTTGTCTTTTCGTCGTCGTTTTTGTAGCTATTTCCTTTTTTGCAGGGCGGGGAAGCTGCCCCCACGCCAAACCCCCTTACTAGGAGGACCAGGGGTTTCTGTCGGGGTCACCTTCCCTTAGACCATGTTGGTTCACGGCACCTTATTTCATTCGGTGCACCCCTCTCGCAAAAGAAACCCCCTATCCACCACCCAGGGGACGCACCTCAACGCCATATGGTCCCAGCGCGAGGATTTTTAATTGTACACACCGACAGTAAACATGAAATGTTTCAGCGGGGCTTCTCATCCATGTCTGGGCTGAAGGGGCTTATTATGAGTTTCAGTGCTGCATGATTTGCCCGCAGCAGTCTTGAGACCATGGCAAAGAGAAACAAAACTTCTGATAATAATGGTTGTACATTAAATAAGTGTTTGCAGAACTGAAGTGTAATAGCACTGTTAATCAACGTTCTAAGTGTCATGATCGGTAAGGAAAACTTTTCTTCTCTTCTTTCAATTATTATTCTTAGAGATTTTAGTTCTATATAAAACTCTTCTAATAATGCCTATTTTCGCAGGACAAACCCACAGGTGAGTTGCTGCCTCAGGTGCCACAAGTACCTCAGCAAGCACTGCAAGTATCTCTGCAGGAGCAGGTACGGATGCCTGCTGTGCCTATAGGTAAATCACCTGGTATGTTTTTTAAAAAAATATTTATGCACAGCACGTCTGGTTTAGTAATCAATAAACTTGTATTAATAAAGTGTTCCATTTTTTTAAAGTCATACTGACCTCTGCTGACAGTGACAGCTTATGCAGATTTAGTGGAGTAACTGATTTGCATCACGTTTGTGAACCCCCACCCGGGTCTGCCCTGGGGGACTTGGGTGGGGTTAACGACTTTTTAGTTCTCAGGGTCACCCTGGTCAGCCCCACAGGGTGGGGTTCTTTTCCGATTCTGGGGCATGTGTTTTTGTCTACCCTTGGTCAATTCACCTGCTGTATTGGCCTTTTTTAAACTCTCCCTACTGTCTGCGCTGCCTGTAGCTCTTGATATTGGATGTGTGTTGCTAAATGGTCAGGGTCTGTGCCTCGGCATTTTAAGCAGGCTGTGGTAATTACATTGTCGAAGAAGGCAGGGATGGATGCAAACTTGCTGAAAAATTATAGACCAGTGTCTAATCTTCCCTTTCTTTCCAAGATTCTGGAGAAAGTTGTGCTGAGTCAGCTCATGTCACATCTCAGTAGTAATGATTTACTTGAACTGTATCAGTCTGCATATCGAAGAAATCACAGTACTGAGACAGCATTGCTTCACATTACCAATAGCCTGCTTACACATGCTGACGTCGGACATGTCTCTTTGCTATCATTATTAGACCTGTCTGCGGCGTTTGACACCCTGGATCATGGGATTCTTTTGGAACGCCTACGCGTGTCTTTTGGTATCTCCGGTCCAGCGCTGTCATGGCTCAGGTCTTACCTTTTTGACAGATATCAGTCTGTATGTGTGAATGGGATCATGTCTCAGCCTGTGCTTTTGAAGTATGGTGTCCCACAGGGGTCAGTTTTGGGTCCTCTGCTGTTCTCTCTGTACACTAAACCAGTTTCCCGAATCATCAGCCAGAATAGCTGTGAGTATCACAAGTATGCTGATGACACTCAAAGAAGTACCCAACGGAGAAAGAAACACGCTTAGAAAAAACGGTACCACACAATTTATTAATATTTTGGGTAAATACCCTTTGTCAAAATAGACAAACAAACAGAGACATTAGCCGCTACTTATCTTCATATGCAGAAGGAATGTGGCTTATTTCTCATTGACTGCATCTCCATGTTTGTCTCGTTTTTCTTGTCCTAGCATGCCTTCGTCAACTTTTTTCACTGGCTTGCAGCAGCTAATGTCTCTGTTTGTTTGTCTATTTTGACAAAGGGTATTTACCCGAAATATTAATAAATTGTGTTGTACCGTTTTTTCTAAGCGTGTTTCTTTATTTCACACGCTTGACAGTCACCTTTTTGGTCTGGATTGCTTATTTCTCATTGACTGCATCTCCATGTTTGTCTCGTTTTTCTTGTCCTAGCATGCCTTCGTCAACTTTTTTCACTGGCTTAAAGCGGCTAATGTCTCTGTTTGTTTGTCTATTTTGACAAAGGGTATTTACCCGAAATATTAATAAATTGTGTTGTACCGTTTTTTCTAAGCGTGTTTCTTTATTTCACACGCTTGGCAGTCACCTTTTTGGTCTGGATTGCTTATTTGATGACACTCAGATCTCTAAGTCTGACCATTCTGGTAAACTGCAGACCATTGTCTCCAATGTGGAGAAGTGTATAGTTGAAGTCAAAGACTAGATGACTTGCAACAGACTCAAGTTAAATGATGATAAAACAGAGAGCATGCTTGTTGGTACTCGAGCTAGAACATCCGCCTCCAGCAGTGATCATATTTCCATAGGTGGCCAAGACATTTCTTTCAAATCCGATGTAAAAAATCTGGGTGTATTCCTGGATTCAAGTTTATCGATGGAAAAACAGGTTAGTCATCTTTGCCGCACTGCCTACCTGGAGCTCCGCAGAATAGGCATGATCAGATACTTTTTGACAGAAAAGGCTACTGCCCAGCTCGTATGCTCTCGCATTCTGTCCCGTCTAGATTACTGTAATTCCCTCCTTGCTGGTATCTCATCTGATCAACTCAATCGCATTCAGCGTATCCAGAATAATTCAGCCCGGTTAGTCCTTCGCAAAAATCGTACTGATCATGTCACACCACTGCTAAAGCATCTCCACTGGCTACCTGTCAAACAGAGAATAGAGTACAAGCTGGCCACTTTGGCATACAAACACTATGACAATACGCTTCCTGTATATCTGTCTTCTTCCCTTGCCTCACACAATCCTAGTAGAAGTCTACGCTCAAGCTCACAAAAACTGCTTGTTCAGCCCAGAGTCAGCCTAAAAACTGCTGGTGCCCGTTCTTTCAGTTATCAGGCCCCTCACGTCTGGAACTCACTTCCACTGCATGTCCGTCTTTCCCCTACCCTGTTGACCTTCAAAACAAATTTGAAGACCCATCTTTTCCAGGTAGCATATCAAGATTAGCTTAGTCTGGATGTGCTGCCTGGAAATGTTGGTTGTTTTCCCCATGTAGATAGGCTATGTCTGTGTGTGTGTGTGTGTGTGTGTGTGTGTGTGTGTGTGTGTGTGTGTGTGTGTGTGTGTGTGTGTGTGTGTGTGTGTGTGTGTGTGTGTGTTTCGTGTTATGAATGCGCCTACATGGTGCGAGCAGATGTTTATTTAAAGAGTGAGTGCGTTCTAATTTTTCTCCTTTTTAATTTTTTTTTTTTTTTGTGCTGTAAAGCGCTCCGAGCTTGCTGTTCGTGGGGAAGGGCGCTATATAAAAACTATGTATTATTATTATTATTATTATTAAATGGTTTTAGCTTTATTTAGGCCCCATGTCGTAGGTTTATTTAACGTATTGGACCGGCTGGCGACATACATTCAATATACTTTTTAGTTTTTTTCACAAGCAGTGCAGGCACGTCCTGAGAAAGTCTTGTTGCTGTCGGGACGTTAAGCAATGTACAATCAATCAATCAACGTTTGAGAAGGTTACAAAGTAAAGTAGATTATAGCACTGTCAGGGGAGAGAAATGTGCATGATCGACCAGTGATCATAGATCTACTGTGGCCAAAGCACAAAAAAAAGAGATAGGAAAGAGAGGGGGCGCTAAAAAAGTGACTGAAAGCAATGCATATGGAAGCCCCCCCGAAGGGGGGCGTATCACATATCCCACTGTTCCAGCCACTCAGTGCATGGAAATTTAAATCTAGGTCCCCCCGAGGGGGGTCCAGATATTTAGCCGGTGTGGACAGCTGTTTCGGTCTTGGCGACCTCATCAGCACACCATCGGCGATACTGGAGGAGGCAGGAATTTCTGCCTACGTGCAAAGACAACCACATTTTACTGTGGTGTCTGCAAGGGCATACATTCCATGCCACCACCTAGAGCCAAATTTCCATGCACCCTAAAAGAGAACCTACCAAAAGGGGGGAAGGGGTTGCAGTCGATATTGTAGTAGTAAATGAAAAGAAAAGGGGAGACTGCCAGTGCTAATATTTTAGGAAGGTTACAAAGTAAAGTAGATTATAGCACTGTCAGGGGAGAGAAATGTGCATGATCGACCAGTGATCATAGATCTACTGTGGCCAAAGCACAAAATAAAAGAGATAGGAAAGAGAGGGGGCGCTAAAAAAGTGACTGAAAGCAATGCATATGGAAGCCCCCCCGAAGGGGGGCGTATCACATATCCCACTGTTCCAGCCACTCAGTGCATGGAAATTTAAATCTAGGTCCCCCCGAGGGGGGTCCAGATATTTAGCCGGTGTGGACAGCTGTTTCGGTCTTGGCGACCTCATCAGCACACCATCGGCGATACTGGAGGAGGCAGGAATTTCTGCCTACGTGCAAAGACAACCACATTTTACTGTGGTGTCTGCAAGGGCATACATTCCATGCCACCACCTAGAGCCAAATTTCCATGCACCCTAAAAGAGAACCTACCAAAAGGGGGGAAGGGGTTGCAGTCGATATTGTAGTAGTAAATGAAAAGAAAAGGGGAGACTGCCAGTGCTAATATTTTAGGAAGGTTACAAAGTAAAGTAGATTATAGCACTGTCAGGGGAGAGAAATGTGCATGATCGACCAGTGATCATAGATCTACTGTGGCCAAAGCACAAAAAAAAGAGATAGGAAAGAGAGGGGGCGCTAAAAAAGTGACTGAAAGCAATGCATATGGAAGCCCCCCCGAAGGGGGGCGTATCACATATCCCACTGTTCCAGCCACTCAGTGCATGGAAATTTAAATCTAGGTCCCCCCGAGGGGGGTCCAGATATTTAGCCGGTGTGGACAGCTGTTTCGGTCTTGGCGACCTCATCAGCACACCATCGGCGATACTGGAGGAGGCAGGAATTTCTGCCTACGTGCAAAGACAACCACATTTTACTGTGGTGTCTGCAAGGGCATACATTCCATGCCACCACCTAGAGCCAAATTTCCATGCACCCTAAAAGAGAACCTACCAAAAGGGGGGAAGGGGTTGCAGTCGATATTGTAGTAGTAAATGAAAAGAAAAGGGGAGACTGCCAGTGCTAATATTTTAGGAAGGTTACAAAGTAAAGTAGATTATAGCACTGTCAGGGGAGAGAAATGTGCATGATCGACCAGTGATCATAGATCTACTGTGGCCAAAGCACAAAAAAAAAGAGATAGGAAAGAGAGGGGGCGCTAAAAAAAATGACTGAAAGCAATGCATATGGAAGCCCCCCCGAAGGGGGGCGTATCACATATCCCACTGTTCCAGCCACTCAGTGCATGGAAATTTAAATCTAGGTCCCCCCGAGGGGGGTCCAGATATTTAGCCGGTGTGGACAGCTGTTTCGGTCTTGGCGACCTCATCAGCACACCATCGGCGATACTGGAGGAGGCAGGAATTTCTGCCTACGTGCAAAGACAACCACATTTTACTGTGGTGTCTGCAAGGGCATACATTCCATGCCACCACCTAGAGCCAAATTTCCATGCACCCTAAAAGAGAACCTACCAAAAGGGGGGAAGGGGTTGCAGTCGATATTGTAGTAGTAAATGAAAAGAAAAGGGGAGACTGCCAGTGCTAATATTTTAGGAAGGTTACAAAGTAAAGTAGATTATAGCACTGTCAGGGGAGAGAAATGTGCATGATCGACCAGTGATCATAGATCTACTGTGGCCAAAGCACAAAAAAAAAAGAGATAGGAAAGAGAGGGGGCGCTAAAAAAGTGACTGAAAGCAATGCATATGGAAGCCCCCCCGAAGGGGGGCGTATCACATATCCCACTGTTCCAGCCACTCAGTGCATGGAAATTTAAATCTAGGTCCCCCCGAGGGGGGTCCAGATATTTAGCCGGTGTGGACAGCTGTTTCGGTCTTGGCGACCTCATCAGCACACCATCGGCGATACTGGAGGAGGCAGGAATTTCTGCCTACGTGCAAAGACAACCACATTTTACTGTGGTGTCTGCAAGGGCATACATTCCATGCCACCACCTAGAGCCAAATTTCCATGCACCCTAAAAGAGAACCTACCAAAAGGGGGGAAGGGGTTGCAGTCGATATTGTAGTAGTAAATGAAAAGAAAAGGGGAGACTGCCAGTGCTAATATTTTAGGAAGGTTACAAAGTAAAGTAGATTATAGCACTGTCAGGGGAGAGAAATGTGCATGATCGACCAGTGATCATAGATATACTGTGGCCAAAGCACAAAAAAAAAAGAGATAGGAAAGAGAGGGGGCGCTAAAAAAGTGACTGAAAGCAATGCATATGGAAGCCCCCCCGAAGGGGGGCGTATCACATATCCCACTGTTCCAGCCACTCAGTGCATGGAAATTTAAATCTAGGTCCCCCCGAGGGGGGTCCAGATATTTAGCCGGTGTGGACAGCTGTTTCGGTCTTGGCGACCTCATCAGCACACCATCGGCGATACTGGAGGAGGCAGGAATTTCTGCCTACGTGCAAAGACAACCACATTTTACTGTGGTGTCTGCAAGGGCATACATTCCATGCCACCACCTAGAGCCAAATTTCCATGCACCCTAAAAGAGAACCTACCAAAAGGGGGGAAGGGGTTGCAGTCGATATTGTAGTAGTAAATGAAAAGAAAAGGGGAGACTGCCAGTGCTAATATTTTAGGAAGGTTACAAAGTAAAGTAGATTATAGCACTGTCAGGGGAGAGAAATGTGCATGATCGACCAGTGATCATAGATCTACCGTGGCCAAAGCACAAAAAAAAAGAGATAGGAAAGAGAGGGGGCGCTAAAAAAGTGACTGAAAGCAATGCATATGGAAGCCCCCCCCCCCCCCCGAAGGGGGGCGTATCACATATCCCACTGTTCCAGCCACTCAGTGCATGGAAATTTAAATCTAGGTCCCCCCGAGGGGGGTCCAGATATTTAGCCGGTGTGGACAGCTGTTTCGGTCTTGGCGACCTCATCAGCACACCATCGGCGATACTGGAGGAGGCAGGAATTTCTGCCTACGTGCAAAGACAACCACATTTTACTGTGGTGTCTGCAAGGGCATACATTCCATGCCACCACCTAGAGCTAAATTTCCATGCACCCTAAAAGAGAACCTACCAAAAGGGGGGAAGGGGTTGCAGTCGATATTGTAGTAGTAAATGAAAAGAAAAGGGGAGACTGCCAGTGCTAATATTTTAGGAAGGTTACAAAGTAAAGTAGATTATAGCACTGTCAGGGGAGAGAAATGTGCATGATCGACCAGTGATCATAGATCTACTGTGGCCAAAGCACAAAAAAAAAAGAGATAGGAAAGAGAGGGGGCGCTAAAAAAGTGACTGAAAGCAATGCATATGGAAGCCCCCCCGAAGGGGGGCGTATCACATATCCCACTGTTCCAGCCACTCAGTGCATGGAAATTTAAATCTAGGTCCCCCCGAGGGGGGTCCAGATATTTAGCCGGTGTGGACAGCTGTTTCGGTCTTGGCGACCTCATCAGCACACCATCGGCGATACTGGAGGAGGCAGGAATTTCTGCCTACGTGCAAAGACAACCACATTTTACTGTGGTGTCTGCAAGGGCATACATTCCATGCCACCACCTAGAGCCAAATTTCCATGCACCCTAAAAGAGAACCTACCAAAAGGGGGGAAGGGGTTGCAGTCGATATTGTAGTAGTAAATGAAAAGAAAAGGGGAGACTGCCAGTGCTAATATTTTAGGAAGGTTACAAAGTAAAGTAGATTATAGCACTGTCAGGGGAGAGAAATGTGCATGATCGACCAGTGATCATAGATCTACTGTGGCCAAAGCACAAAAAAAAAGAGATAGGAAAGAGAGGGGGCGCTAAAAAAGTGACTGAAAGCAATGCATATGGAAGCCCCCCCGAAGGGGGGCGTATCACATATCCCACTGTTCCAGCCACTCAGTGCATGGAAATTTAAATCTAGGTCCCCCCGAGGGGGGTCCAGATATTTAGCCGGTGTGGACAGCTGTTTCGGTCTTGGCGACCTCATCAGCACACCATCGGCGATACTGGAGGAGGCAGGAATTTCTGCCTACGTGCAAAGACAACCACATTTTACTGTGGTGTCTGCAAGGGCATACATTCCATGCCACCACCTAGAGCCAAATTTCCATGCACCCTAAAAGAGAACCTACCAAAAGGGGGGAAGGGGTTGCAGTCGATATTGTAGTAGTAAATGAAAAGAAAAGGGGAGACTGCCAGTGCTAATATTTTAGGAAGGTTACAAAGTAAAGTAGATTATAGCACTGTCAGGGGAGAGAAATGTGCATGATCGACCAGTGATCATAGATCTACTGTGGCCAAAGCACAAAAAAAAAGAGATAGGAACGAGAGGGGGCGCTAAAAAAAGTGACTGAAAGCAATGCATATGGAAGCCCCCCCGAAGGGGGGCGTATCACATATCCCACTGTTCCAGCCACTCAGTGCATGGAAATTTAAATCTAGGTCCCCCCGAGGGGGGTCCAGATATTTAGCCGGTGTGGACAGCTGTTTCGGTCTTGGCGACCTCATCAGCACACCATCGGCGATACTGGAGGAGGCAGGAATTTCTGCCTACGTGCAAAGACAACCACATTTTACTGTGGTGTCTGTAAGGGCATACATTCCATGCCACCACCTAGAGCCAAATTTCCATGCACCCTAAAAGAGAACCTACCAAAAGGGGGGAAGGGGTTGCAGTCGATATTGTAGTAGTAAATGAAAAGAAAAGGGGAGACTGCCAGTGCTAATATTTTAGGAAGGTTACAAAGTAAAGTAGATTATAGCACTGTCAGGGGAGAGAAATGTGCATGATCGACCAGTGATCATAGATCTACTGTGGCCAAAGCACAAAAAAAAAGAGATAGGAAAGAGAGGGGGCGCTAAAAAAGTGACTGAAAGCAATGCATATGGAAGCCCCCCCGAAGGGGGGCGTATCACATATCCCACTGTTCCAGCCACTCAGTGCATGGAAATTTAAATCTAGGTCCCCCCGAGGGGGGTCCAGATATTTAGCCGGTGTGGACAGCTGTTTCGGTCTTGGCGACCTCATCAGCACACCATCGGCGATACTGGAGGAGGCAGGAATTTCTGCCTACGTGCAAAGACAACCACATTTTACTGTGGTGTCTGCAAGGGCATACATTCCATGCCACCACCTAGAGCCAAATTTCCATGCACCCTAAAAGAGAACCTACCAAAAGGGGGGAAGGGGTTGCAGTCGATATTGTAGTAGTAAATGAAAAGAAAAGGGGAGACTGCCATATGCATTGCTTTCAGTCACTTTTTTAGCGCCCCCTCTCTTTCCTATCTCTTTTTTTTTTTGTGCTTTGGCCACAGTAGATCTATGATCACTGGTCGATCATGCACATTTCTCTCCCCTGACAGTGCTATAATCTACTTTACTTTGTAACCTTCCTAAAATATTAGCACTGGCAGTCTCCCCTTTTCTTAACGTTTGAGAAGGATTTTAGAATGTACAACATGTTAAAAATATCCCAGTAGACAGACTTTTTTCTTGGCTTTTTGTTTTTTGTTGTTGTTGAGACAGGGGTCTCATATAGGGATTTTTAGGAATCTTCAATACAGATAAAACCACGCTGTTGTACACACCAGCTAGAGTTTATCTCTGAAAAGATGACAAAAGACCATCTCACAGCAGGGCTGTGGAATGGTGACTACCATTTTCAGAATGGATGTGTTACAGCAAAAGTGATCTGTGATCCCTCGGTCAGCTGTACTGTTCATCTGTGAAAATAAACTAAACAGAGGTATCTGACGATATGATATTTGCATTTTGTGCAGCTGGTGTAAGACGTACTTGGAGCAAGGTGGAGGTCACAGCTGTGGAGAAGCATTTCCTAAAAAAACATCACCTTGAGCAGCTTACCTGGCAAGGCTGAGATTGAAATATGCAAAAGATGCGAACCTTCACTCCACAGACGTCACTGGAAAAAACATCAAGGACTACATACGCAACAGATTTGCAAAAAACCCAAAGGCGTAATGTTCTCTTTGCATGTGCTAAAATACCGTTTGTGTTGATATTTTGCTTAGTTACTATGGATGCAGGCATTAAAAGCACCCTCTTTCATACATCATGAATGACCGGTGTGAGCTGTTGAAGTCATGTTTCAAAACATTGTATGTACAATGATGATGATTAAATGATAGATTATACTTTTTTCAACTTTATGTTAAGCTGGTTTAAATCTTACTTATTTTCTTTCCAATGCTGGAATCTGTGTTATTTTCCGTATTTAGTTCTTTGACACATGGAACACAAGTACACCCGCAAATAGAAGGAAGTTCAGAATTTTTAGTTATGATGCTATGTCTGAAGCCCATACAGTATGTTTCCTTCACACTTTGCAAACGCTTATTACACTGTCAAAAACATCAGTTAGTTGACATTTTTCACTGAAAAATTAGAGCTTTTGTGGACGATTATAACTGTGGCCAGTAGAAGATATCTACCCCCAAATCACATATTACATATGTCTCATGCTAGAACAGAGAGTGCCAAAATCAATGCTCTTAACTGCAATCGGGAACCTCATGCCTGTTAATTTAAAAAAGAATGTTAGATTTCAGACAACATTTGGCTGTATTGACAATTAAACACACCTGCCCATAAACCTGGAATTCATTGAAGTTTTAGTTATTTTGGGTTTAACGCTGAGCAGGCGACTAAGGCCATCTCACAGCGGTGGAATTCATTGAAGGGCTAACACGTGTGTGGGTTTGCTACTGAGACTCTACCTACTTATTTTCTTACACAGATTGACAAGGTGGCAGATGACTGCTCATTTTACTAATGGAGATGTTATCTTTGCAATACACTCAAGGAACGATTTAATTTTCAATCTGGAGCTGCAATGATGGTCAAAGACTGTTATATCATGACAAATCAACACATTAACCTCACACAATGTCATCTTAACCATATTCCATCAGCAGTACCACCACAAAAACACAAGAATCTCTGAAGACCAGACACATTATAATCAGTGCACACTGAAAAGGCAAAATCAGGTTCTAGTCAATGGCTGAGTCACTATTATTTGTAATATGTCATAGTTAAGGAGATTTCAAAAGTTTGTTTATTTTTGTTTTGGTGTGTGTGGCAGCCTTTGGTAGTACAAGGTGATTCCTGCTGTTTTAGTAGCGGTGACTAAGGCACGTGTTTACTGTGTGATATTTACATGATATGCTTGTCATATATAAAAATGACAGTTGGTAGTAGCTATTAGGTGCGATATATTCAATTTTGGCAGCAAAGTTTAACAATAAAATAATTAGATTTGCAAGGATGTATACTGAAGTTTATCTTGTAAGAGCAGTGTAAAGAGAATGTCCTATGAATATCCAAACAATCATTTTGCACTCTTACTCATGCATGTTATCAACATGCTGACACACATATGCAACTTCTTTTGGAGTTGTTGATCTTGCACCACATATCAGCAACAGAGGTGTTGATGTGCAAATCTCTGATATCAAAAGAAGGGAAAACAAGTTGTCATGTTTCACAAGGCAGCAGGCTGTCAGGACGATGTGAGAGCCATCAGTGGGTTTACAATTGGCAGCAAACACAGGAACAAGTTATCCCTTCATCATTAATTTCTGGGTTTGGAGGTAGGTTGGTCACATAACTGATGTTTCTGACAAATATGAAAATTCCGAGTATGGGCTATAACAGGTTGTTACAGCTAAAATTTATACCTTGTGGTCTTGATATATCGGTGTGCATATGTCATGGCTCACTTAGGAAAAGTGAGTTTATTGATTTATATATTGAGTCAGTTGTTCATACATCAGTCATTGTCTATTGTCTGTGGTAAACTCTAATGGCATTTTCTCATAGACCACTGAAATAGCAAGTACTCAAGCTGACCCAAGCATATTTTCTAAAGTTCCTATTTTGATGACCTCGTGGTCATAGCCATATTTTGTCAAAAGGTTTTCTCAAATACTATTTCCAGTCTCAGACTTCAGCTTGGTAGAGAGATACCTTGTGGTAAGACCGTTGTTCCTGGTAAAAACTTGGCTTTTGTTTTAGAGACTAGTTCAAGCCACAGTCTTCAAACGGGGCACAAGGATACTTTGTGGCAAGACCTTTTTGAACATACACAAATATCAAGGTATCAGGGTTCTGGAAATATATCACAAATAGCTATATTTTGACATAATTTATTTTTTGTCTCAAATACTATTCACAACTTCAAACCCAAACTTGGTGCAAAGATACCTGATGGTAAGTCCTTTCTATGCATGCTATTTTAGTTGAGTGAGATGGCCTTAGTCGCCTGCTTGGCGTTAAACCCCAATAACTAACTAATTTGGTTGATCCCTTAAAAAGGTCAAGGGTCACAAGCGCTGAGGAAATAGATTAGAAAAATAGCCATATTTTGACAAAAGGTGGTTTTTCTCAATTACTATTCACAACGTCAAACCCAAAAATAGTACAAGGATACTTGATGGTAAGACCTTTCTATGCATGCTGATTGGTTGATCACTCGGAAAGGTCAATCGTCACAACAGCTCAGGAAATAGGTCCAAAATAGCCATTTTTTACAAAAGATGTTTTTTCTCAAATACCATTTACAACATCAAACCTAAACTTGGTACAGAGATACCTGATGTTAAGACCTATCTTTGCATACTAATTTGGATGACCCCTTGGAAAGGTCAAGGTCACAAGAGGTCGACAAATGTGTATAAAACGCCTATTGTTTTAATATTTTAAAATAGAATTGAAGTTATTATCAACATTTTTGCAAACTTTTCAATCAAATTTGGCACAAAGGTAGCTGACAGGAAGACCTTCCCATGTATACTAATTAAGTCAACTCATCGCAAAGGTCAAGGGTCATGGGGGTTTCACAGATATGTGAAACTGATTAAATTTTCAGAACCAGGCATGGGAATTGTCCGCCTAAAGGCAAATTTCCGCCAAAATGATAATTGCTCAGCCACCCAAAAAAAAAACCAAAAAAAATTGTCCGCCGAAAAACAAAATTGGGGTGCAAAAAGTAACTGAGCACCGGTCATTATACACTGCGAGGCATTTGTTCAAGTGATATGCCGCCCACTAGAGTTATGCGTCACCTATTGTGGCTGTAATGCAGTCGTTACTTTACCATGCAAGCGGGCAATACAACACTGAACGCACTCTTTTCATGCTTGCTTCCCGTCTTACGCACTGTAGCACTGTACGTGTGGGGAAAATGGCGGTATTGCACAGATTTTAATATAGATTTAAAAATTTTCGGGGGGGGGGGGGGGGGGGGGGGGGCATGCCCCCAGACCCCCCTAGTTTCAGACTTTTTTCACTTTTCTAATTCCCATGCCTGCAGAACACATAGATTTTGTTGTTGCAGAAGCCAGCCTTTTACTTATTGTCACACATGTGTGAATCAGTGATACTCATGAGCCATAAGGGTGTTGCCTTTCTTGTTAAATCCTAGTGAAAAGATAAGATAATATAAACTTTATTGCCATATGCATAAAGATTACGAATTTTTTGCGGCATAATTGACGAGCGTCTAAATTAAGATCAACACATCAACACATAAAACATACATGCTAGGGACGCTAGAGAGAACTCTTTTTGTAAAGCCTGGTACTTTAGATAAAAGAGCCATAAGTAATAATAAATGCATTAGATTCTCACTTTAAATAGTGAGCTCACTACCTAAGCTTATGTTTTCTTTTGGTGCATATGTTTCTGCCTATCTTTAGTTCATTCACCTGCATTTTTTTTTTAAAGTTCTCCTTACTGTCTGCACTGCCTTTAGTCTTTGATATTTGATGTGTGTTGCTAATGGTCTGTTGCACCCGCTGATAAGTTGTGTTTGCAGTTAATGCCATTTCTGTGTAATATTTTTGTAATTGTAACGATTTTTTACTTTTTGTAAACTAGGGTCCTAATAAATTAGCAAGATGGTGTAGCATCCCTAGCATGTCTTATGTTTATTTAGCATATTAGAGCGGCTGGCGACATACATTGAATTTTTTTTCACAAGCAGTGCTGGCACATCCTGAAAAAGTCTTCTTGATTTCGGGACATTATGCAATGTACAACCAACCAATTGTTCATGTAATTTGCTCATGCTTCAGTAACAGGTGGATAAACAGCCAACACAGTCATATTAATTTATGGTTATTACTGACCATATTGATCTTGCACATTGGCTTGATTTAAACTGTCCTCTGCATATACTCCACCTTGCATTTCCATTGATAATAATGATAAATTATGTGTTTGCAGTTTTTTTGTTGTTGTTGTAATGATTTCTGCTCTATTTTAATAAACTAGGTTGTGAAAACTTAGCATTAAAGGTGAAGCATTTCTTTCATGTGTTTTGTTTTATTTTTGCACAATAGACCCGCTGGTGACATGCGTTCAATATTCTGTTGTTTTTTTCACAAGCAGCTTAGGCACATTCTGAGAAAGTTTTGTTGTTGTAAGGAGGTTATGCAATGTTCAACCAACCAATCCACATTGTATTTTGTGTTAAATAACATCATTGTACAACCAAACATTGTTAAAATCATAAGCCATTGTGTGTGATTTTTTACAATATCCCTTAATCTGGCACAAAAATAAAACAATAACCTTGCAGAATTCTGTGTAAATTGTGGTCTTAAGGCCCTGCCACACATGCCGATTGTACCTCGATTTTGTAGCAGACTCCGATCTAATTGCGAGCGAATGACGTCAGAATGTCTCTTTGTATCTGATCAGATCCCAATCGGCTGGGAATCTTGTGTTTAGAGCCTGCTCTATTTTTGCAACACAAATTGGCCCCAATTGTAAGCTTTGACCAATCAGAGCGCGTCTTGCGAATCACGTCATTTTATTGTGAAAATGGCGGAAGATCAGTACCACCTTTGTTGCTGATGTTTCGCCCGCCTCTTCCCAAATATGATGCAAAAAACTGCTGCTAATGCAAGCACATCTTCACTGTCAAAACTAGCAACCATTTTACATTACAGGAAGCTGTTTTGATCTTCTGTTCAAAATGGTCGGTCCCCCACCCGTGTCTGCCCTGGGGGACTTGGGTGGGATTAACTACTTTTCAGTTTCCAGGGTCACCCTGGTCAGCCCCAAAGGGGGGGGGGGGGGTTCCTTTCTATTCTGGGGCATGTGTTTCTGTCTACCCTTCGTCCATTATTTTCTTCTTTAAAACTCTCCCTACTGTCTATGCGGCCTGTAGCTCTTGATATTGGATGTGTGTTGCTAAATGTTCTTGGGTTTATTTAGCGTATTAGACCGGCTGGCGGCATACATTCAATATTGCATGTTTTTTGTTGTTGTTGTTTTTAATTTTATTTTTCACAAGCAGTGCAGGCACGTCCTTAGAAAGTCTTCTTGCTGTTCAGACGTTAAGCAATGTACAATTACAACTCAAACTGGTCGGCTAAGTTGGGAATGTGTGGCAGTGCACATGTTTTTGTAGTCAGGCCCGATCACACAAGTTTGATTGAAACGGTTCTGGTAACTGCTCGAGAATCGGCCTCAAAATCGGCATGTATGGCGGGGCCTTTAGAGCCATTCACTATAGTTATTTTGAGTTTTCTTTTGAATTATTTTCTGATGAGTCTCATTGTGCAAGCAAATTGATTTCGTCCAGACATTTATGAACTTTTTTCTTCATATGTGGTGATTTTTACCTATTTCATTTTTTTACTGATATTTTTTAGTGTGCTGACACAGTTGAGTAGAGTTGTTTTGACGATAAAATATAGCAGAAATCATTATTTAATGATGATTGGACATGTACAAGATATGAGAAGGAGGGTGAGCATGATTTGGAAGAAAGTGAAGGATGGCTAATAAATCCAAGCATTATGTCCCAAACTGCATGTGCCTAATAATGTTTCTACATGCAATCAAATGTGTACAAATGTGAAAGGAAAATAGGAAGGACTGTGAACGTGTGTGTGTGTGCTTTGGTTTGGTCTATTGTATTTTGTTTTACAGACATTACACACGTAACAGACACTCCTCCAATTATACCTTAGCTTTCTTTGCATTACTTTGGTGTCTACCAAAAATGACCAAAAATGGGTGATGATGTCTGCCTGGCTTCTTTGAACTTTACCTGTCTTTTCTGCATGATAATCACCTCAGTACAATCTGTGTCACTTAGTGTTCCATGAACGATACAATGAAACATGATCAAAAGGTGCAGAGTTGCCGGGTTCGAAACACGTTCGACTTGTCTGAAGTTCGACTTAAGTGAGTTTAAGTTATCCCTTGTTAAATTAGTCATATTAAGAGCAGCTTTGGTTGGGAATTTTTTTGTTGTTTGACTTTTTAATTCAGCTTATGGGACTGTACTGAAATCTTACTTGAAATATTTGACTCTCTCAAAGAATTCCTATGAGCTTGGCATGCACACAGGATCTATCCATAAAATCTAGGGACACACAAAGGTTAGATACATCTATATGAACTTTGGACACTCAAAGGGTAGTTACATCCAAACAAACTGGGGGCACGCAAACAAATTCAGAAATAAATCACACCAAAAGGTGACACACAGGAGACAGAATGAGTTTGATAGAAGAATTATCTTGTGACTTTATTATGAACATCAGTTTAGGGAGAGAGGTGAGGGGCAGTAATAGTGAGATGTTGGAAGTAAAATAGGGTACAATGAAAAAGAGCTGAATAAAATATGTACAATACACAATAGGTCCATGAAATACTACCAGAAAGCCCTCTAATACAATATACAGGTCGATTAAAACCTTGACAAAGCGAGAAAATTAGTGTCCTCGGTTTGTATGGATACAACCCGTGTGTATGTGTGTGTGTGTCCCCGGTTTGCGTAAGTCCCCGGTTCGTAGGGATACAACCCATGAAAACACATGCCAATAAAACAGGTATTTATAGACTTACAGAGACACTGATATAAAAATTAGCGTTGCATATAAATCGGCTTTCCATTGTTAAAAGGGCGATGCTCGGAAAGCATTATTTCATAGGGACCCCGGTTTGTATGGATGCAACCACGCCCCCGGTTCACGGGGTTTACATACTATGGTGTGAGAGATAGATAATATGAGTGGATTTGGACAATTTCTATAGACCCCAAATTTTTACCATTTTTGCTCACAAAACTCCAACATGATAACGCCGCCGATATTTCCAAAAATGTTCGCATTAAAACAGCGCCCCAGCATACTTGCCTCGCTGTCCCTGCTATTGAACAGCCGCAGGCCGCTAACACGCCACTGCGCACACGCGTTCCGGCTGTTGTCAACACCCATGAAACAGACATGTGACTTCTGCCAAACATTCAACTGGTCGTCCTTTCATTACGCTGTGTCTGTGTGTGTTAGACGGGTGTGTTTTTACTGACGGACTATCCCAGACTTGTTATTCAGTGTGTTATTGCTACGGTAAGATTGATAGTTTATCTGTTAAATTTATGATAGTTAGAAACAAGAAAAGGCCTTGCATTTGCTGCAGTGCGCCGAGACTGAAAGAAAAACTTCAGTACTGCAAATCGTAGCTAGCCGAGTGAGTACGACCGGCTTTAGTATTGTGTTCTACTTAATACAAGGTTGTGAGTAAAAAAAAAAAAAAAAAAAAGACCAATGTTTTACAGTTTCATGGTGGTACCTTACGAAAAAGCAAGGCGGACTCTATTCAGTATGACAGTTATTTTTGTCAGTTGTTTAATTTAGCTAGGCAATGTAGCGTTAAACCATTTATTAAAAACAACTGAGTAGAAACCCGGTCCTGACAAGCCTTCAATTCTGTCGTTCACTCAGTTTCAGCATGCTATTGCGAAGTTAGCGCAGCCTAATGTGATTTGTTTACACTAACATTGAGCTATCTTAAACCAGTGGCCATCCACAAGCTATTACAGGTGACTATGCTGTGTCGCGGAAAATAGGCATATCGATCTCGCTTCACCATTACGTGAAGGCTGTAGACTAAGCTATGTAATCAACAATGCTGGACCGCGCGGTGTTAACAGAATATTGAGCCTTTTCTCAAACAGAGTCATTGCTATCACTTCCATGCCGTGATCAACTAAGAAATGCTAGACGGAACACAGAGTTAAATGACTCTGTTTACAAGGACCTTAGTGAGGCTATGTAATCTCATGCGATCATGGTATCCAGCGTAAACAAGTGACGTAGTACGATAGAAACAAGTTCAACGGTGTCGAACCGGTATCTATCGTACTACGTCATAGGGTCTTAGTAACGGTGTAAACAAATTACGTAGTACGTTAGAAACGAGTTCGATGGTGTCGAAACGGTATCTAACGTACTTCGTCATAGGGTCTTAGTAATGGGGACGAAGTGCGCAGTGTCAATTTGTGTACACAGCCTGTGTATCGCGTAACAATCAATGGTGTGGCGAAGCCTGACGGTGTTATGCGGACGAGTCTACAATATTCGTGTATGTGAATAAAGATTTTGTGTTTCTCTGTCTGATTGTCTGTGCGTGTGAGTGTAAGTGCATGTGTGTGTGAGTGCATGCATGTTTCCCTGTATATGTTTGTGTGTGTGTGAGTGAGTGAGTGTGTGTGTATGTGTGTGTGTGTGTGTGTGTGTGTGTGTTTGAGTATGTGTGTGTGAGTGTGTGTGTGTATGTAGGCATGTATGTGTGTGAGTGCATGTTTTTGCATATTGTATGTGTGTATGTGTGAGTGCATGTATGTCTGTCTGTGTGTGTGTGTGTGTGTGTGTGTGTGTGTGCATGTGTTTGTCTGTGTTTGTTTGCCTATACGTGTGCATATTGATTAGTTATTAGAGATAGAAGAAAATACATTTCAATACCATTTATACCTTTTTTTTTTTTTAGTCAATGCCCACACATACATACATACACACACACACACACACACACACACACACACACACACACACACACACACACACACACGCAAATACCATTGTGATATGCACTTGATAACAAATTATTAAAGTTACCTACAGATACTTGACAACAAATTTCCACAGTCACTTATACTCTCTCTCTCTCTTGGCTTGACTTCGCGAACGAAGATTTTATAGGAGTTGCCCACGACGTCTGCAGGCTTGTTCGTGGCTGCGGAGGCCAATCCGAGACAGGCAGGTTCGACCGCAGTGGCTGCAGGGGAAGGTATGGCCGGGGTTCTGAGCTGCGGCATCTCTGTTTTTTCTCCTGAGCCGCTTGTCCTTAAGGCTAGCTCTGTGAGAGTCCTCAAAGGAGACAGCTGCCTTGTAAATGGTGGAGCCCCAGGTGTCACGGTCCGCAGCAAGCAAAGACCACTGGTGGTGGTCGATTTGGCAGGCACTAAGTGACTTCTTGAGACAGTCTTTGTATCTCTTCTTTGGTGCCCCTCTGTCACGGTGTCCAGTAGCAAGCTCGCCGAACAGGGTGATCTTTGGTAGGCGATGATCCTCCATCCTGGAGACATGCCCCGCCCAGCGGAGCTGTGTCCGCAGCAGCAAAGCCTCGATGCTCACAGTTTCAGCCTGTTCAAGGACCTCGACATTGGTGACATAGTCACTCCAGTGAATGCCCAGGATGGTACGCAGGCAGCGCTGGTGGAAGCGTTCGAGGAGTCGTAGTTGGCTGCGGTAGAGGGCCCAGGACTCGGAACCATACAGCAGGGTGGTGAGGACCACAGCTTTGTACACGCTGATCTTGGTGCCTGTTTTCAGCTGTTGATTGTGCCACACCCGCTTGAAAAGTCGCCCGAAAGATACTTGACAACAAATTTCCACAGTCACTTATAACTGACAAATAACTTTACAGGTAACCTTTTAAGATCCTATAAATTAGTTATAAGTGACTTAAGTCAAGAACTTATAAGAACTTAAACATAACAAATTGTAAGTTCCTGACTTAAGTCACAACTTACTCAGACAGATTTGAGAAGATACAAGGACAATAAAAATTTTTTTTTAGTAATAGTCTGGTGGTGGTGGAGCTGATGGGATTAAATAGTTAGGCGACATGACATCTTTTTGCGAAGTGTAATGAAAAAATAATAAACGATTAAAAAATCTGATTTTTATTTGTTTAAAAGATTTTGTAATTTTTCTGTGGTTTCCTGAATTCCAATCTGTTTTCCCATCTCTAAAAAACTAGCCTTTAGTTCTTCAACATTCACGGGAGATTGACTACGCATTTTATTCTGTATTTCTGACTTCTGTTTTTTTGTAATTGTTTAAATCATCCTGCACTCTCTTAAATTCTTCATCATCAATAAAATTATCATTTAATGCCTTACTGATAATCATTTTCATACTGCTCAACTTCGCACCAGCCAGCGTACTCAATGCTTCATGTTTTTGTAATTTTGTATGAAACCTCTTGTTTAGGGCTTCCAAAACAAAGCAAGCAAGGCATGTAGCAACGCTAACACCCTCAACTGCAATTCCAATTAAACTTCCAATTCCCGTGGCAAACAGAACAATACCCCCCCAAGGAACATCCAGCTGAAACTGCACCAACAGCCATTGAAGTGTTTTGTACAGAATTAAATACTGACTTATACCTCCTTTTACATCTGGAGTACCTCACCTCTTCACCTTCCAAATATTTAATTGCTTCTGTAATATTTATTAAACGAAATGCGTCTGCCTGTAATGTTTTATCTGATGCAATTGGCACATGCGGATCAGTCTCAGTCGTTGGTAGTTGTGGATACAAGTCTTTCATTTTTTTTATTGACAAATATTTTTTTATTTAATCAGGGATTGCATTTTGCAACTGGTCAAAAGTATACAATTTGTTGGTGTAATAAAACGAAACAAGATCAATGTGTTCTAGTTTTATAAAATTTAGAAAAACAAAAGTTATTTTATCAACTAATATCTTGACAGCTGGAACGCTGCTCAAAACCTCAAAAACATCTAAATTTGTTCGAATGGCAATACAAACTTTTTTGATTCTGATACTGTTTCATCCCATGTAAGTTTAATTCCCTGTGCTATATCTGCCTCTTTCGCAGAAGTTACAGATCTCATGATAATTTCAAATACTATTGTCGCTTCTCTTGCGATGGAAAGTTTGTTGGTACAAACATGACCTTCACATCTGATCGGCCCTTCCTATGCGTAAGAAGATACCTCCATGTTTCATACACAAGCACTTGTAGTTTTTCTCTGTTATTGTTTTCTGAAGTATAACTTGGAACAAGACTTACAATCAACTGCCCTGAGTTAACAACTTTCCTAAACACTAAGGCTCCTTCATCATCAGTGTATACATAAGGACTAATAAATTCCAACTTTATGTCCCAGTCAATTGTGGGTGCAGGCGTAGGCGCAGGTGGCACAGGTGAAACTACCCACTTATTTCCCACATGTATTAAGTTGTAGGGCGCATTATTTACAGGTGGAGTAGGTACAGTAACATCACACAGCTGTCCAAGTTTAGGAATTGGTCTCTCTGTGCCTTCCTTCATGTCATCTATTATTTTTCTCTTGTACATACCAAAAGAATTAAGTTCAAAACCATACACCTCGCCCACCTCCCCCTCTTTCTCAAAATCTTGTACATCAGCCAAATCTTTCAACTCTGTTACAGGACATGCAACTGGTATAATTCTCGACTTTGGACCAGCACTCATTTTTATAAACAAAAATAAAATTATTTAACTTGTAAGACTACACTAAAATCATGCATTACAACTGGTTTGTCATCTTGATTTGTTACAGATATACATAGTGACTCAAAGAAACTGGAACTTAATTTCTTAAACTGCAAATTAGGAAATCTAACAACCACACTTTCACAATATGGAGCAGTTCCAGTTGGTAAGCATCTCAACAAAGTTGAAGGCTTTCCATTGTGAACATTCTCAGACGTGTTCAGTTCTTTCAAATAAACATTTAGTACTGTGTGTACTGACAAATGAACAGGATATCTTCCTGTTATTTTTTCTTTTCTTGGTGATAGTAGTTGTTGTCTGTCTGGTCTTGTCCAATCTTCATCTGGAAAATAAATATTATTACCCAAAAACCCAAGTAATTTTACAAGACTTAATGTTAATGAATACTCAGTACCTTTCGGAAATTCCAATTTAACAAGTAAGTTAGCCAGATTTAAAGTTACTTTAATTTTAAAATCATTTTGAAACCATTCAGCTAAAGTACAAAAGTCATAATACCCAGCTCATAAAACATTAGCTCCCTCAGAACTAACAAACTCAGTTCCAGATACAAGAGCTACATAATAATTTTTATCATCTGTTACATTAAACCATTTTACTGTATAGAACATTTCATGGATAGCTACAGCCTTGCTACCACCACGATTGTCAATCCCATTAGTTAACCACACTGGTTTGCTAGTGTCAAGATTTGTTAAGGTATTAAACATTTTTATTATCTCATAAAAAAAGAAGAAGGATGGAATTTAAATCACCAACAAGTGTCACTATAAACGCATTTCAATTTAATGTGAATGCCAAATATAATGTTGCACCTACTTATGAACAGAAAACAATTCAACTAAATCAGCTTGACATAGCTGTAAGTGAACAAGATTTATTTCAAGTGAAAGTACCCAACCCCTTTGATCATTACCTAAACCCTCCAATAACAGACGATGCTACTGCAAGAAAGTGGTCCTCAAGCCCACTACAGATGTTTCAAAACCAACTTAACTTTGCCATACTATGCTCAACTACAGGCTGTGGTGTTTCATTCACAGAGCATTTGAATCACTCAAACAAACTCATTAGGTCTGTGTATCATTTCCACACGTATTACCAATTAAGAAGAATTCTGTCAGAACTGCATACACCACTACCCACTGAATCCAGTTTCAACAGGTAAAACAACCCCATGGATATGAAAGTGTTTAAACGCATATGTAATGAATTTAACATTAGTCCCCGGTATGACTTCACACAAAAACTTGATGATCACAATGGCATGGGTACATTGTATTACGCTATGAGTCACAGACAATACCCTCAAGATTACTACCCTGGATACACTTCATTCTCATCAAAATCTGAAGTATGGTTAGGTTCCATTGAACAGAAACAGTCTAATGCCTGGACCACATTTATCTTAGACAGGAGTGACGGATTTACTCAAGTGGGAGTCGAGCGCGTAAATGAATCTATCAGAACATATGTCTGGTGTTTACTAGGAGCACAATCATTAACAAAATCAAACATTTTGAATGGAAGTGGAAAGTTTAAAGCACAAAAACAGTTTCTTGCAAACTTAGAAGATTCAATTAATTCAGTGGTTGATCTCCCGTCAAGCATACAACGCTACCAAGATGTACTCAAGATCAAAAGTACGCTAGATCAAAAGTTGACTTTGTAGTTGGCATTGGGTTATACATGTTGCCGTCTGACCTTCAACTCCAAATGGGGACAATAACAAATTATAATAATGAAATAGTTGTTGCTGGTGTTGGCCAAAAATTAGGACTCAATCAATCTGTAAACTTAGGGGCAACAACCAAGCATGTACAGTTGTTAAAATCATTACAGACACCTCCGGTAACACCCCCAGCTTCAACACCGACACCTATACAATCAGTACAGTCAGCCCCGGATCCAACACCATCACCAACCCCAGGCACACATGAGTCAGAGAGAACTGCATTGGTAATAGTCCTCACTGGATTAGGTATATTACTTCTTTACCTGTTTCATTAAATACCTTGTGATTAACCCTCCTACTGTCACCAAAAAGACCCACACATGTTCTGCCATAAATCCTACTACTTTCCCTGCTGTACTAATAAGCCAACTGACAACACTTCCAATTATACCTGGCAACGCATCCATTGCTTTCACAGCCAATTTCTTAAGCAAGTCTGATATGTGAGACAGATGTTTCTTTACCCACGACTGTAAATCTTTTGGGTCAGTTGGAACCGGTGGGCCTGGTGGTGCTGGAGGTGGAGAACCACCAACCCCGGGTCCAAAGACATCCAACACAACAGTACTGATAATAAACCCCAGAGCAGTAATTAAACTAGCAATTGTGATACCCTGTTCTCTAAAAAGTGTTTTAAGTCTTTCAGCCAGAGTAGTGTCTTCGTGAAGTATTTTCTGAATAGTTTCTCTAATTCTGTTAACCTGTGTTTTTAGTTTTTCTCTCCCAATACTAATCACTTCTAACCTTCCTGATCTTTCTATCTGCAAATCATTTAATCTGTGTCGGATTCTTTTTTTCATTTCTGTGTCAAGATTTCCATTGTCTGCTTCAGCTAGATTTTCTTTTTCACGTTCTATATGTTTATCAAGCTCACCTAGTTTGGCTACATTGTTTACCATCTCACCTCTTATTGTCTGCAGAGATTTATCCAAAGCCATAATCTCTCTCATTGACAAAGGAGGGTCATCTATTGTTTTCATAACGTCATTTATTTGACCTTCAGTAAATGAGGTTTCTTGTATCACTGTGTTTACTATTTCTGGCAGACTTGTTACTGCTGCCATTTCAATTTGTTGTGCCATTGGCAACTTTGTTTGCACGTCATGGAGGGTACTAACAAGACGCGGTGTTACAGGAGACCCTCCAATTCCAAGGTACCTTGCCAACCCAGAGTTAATACCAACTTCACCTTTAATTGTACTTAAAGCTCTAAACTTAAAAGGATTATTTTTATGTGTTAGGTACACTTTCACTCTGTCCGTATTTACAAAACAAGTGACCTTTATCATATTCAAACTGATTAGGATCTATAACATCTGGGCGCGCACCAACACTGTCATAAAATGAGTTTACTTTGCTTTGTAAAAGTTTGTGTTGCAAACTAAAAGTAGTTACCATTCCAGTTGTATCTGTGATACTAGTATCTGAGACATTTATGTCATCCATTTCAAAATCTTCATGATTAAATCCTCCCGCTGCCATTGTTTTATTAATTTAATATTTTTTATTGTTATTAATAAAAATGACACAAAGTTACGGATCAAAGTTAGACCCATATAGAAAACTATGTGAGCCTCTTGGTGTTAAGAGCATTAGACAATCAATTGTCATCACAAACAATCCAAGTACCATAGACCAGAACCAAACACTTACAGTCAAGTTTCCAAACCTAGGTCCCAGTGACGTTATTGTTCCTGGAACTGCATGCCTTGCATTTAATATTGAACTATCATCAGACGCAGATGTAAACAGAACACTAGTTAACAATCTAGGCAGAGCAATTATAAGAACTATTAAAGTAAAACTTGAAGGTCAGGAAGTGTTTAATCTTGATGATGCTGATGTGTTCTACTGTTACAAAGATTTGTGGCTTACACGAGAAGAATGAGAAGACCATATTTACCAAGGCATACAGTCAGATAATGTCGTAAACTTTGAATCGATGCCGGAGATAAAGTAACTACTGGGGTGGCCAAGGACATTATATTAGCTGAAACATATGGAACCAGGTTTTACATTCCACTTGAGTTTGAAATCCTGACAGCTCATTTACCTTATTACCAAGGAGCACTGAATGACCGTCTGAGTTTTGAACTAACTTTCAATGACTACTCCAAAGTTATTAAACCATCTGATCTCAATGCGACATATAAGATCTCTAACATTTCCTTGGAATATGAAATTGTTACACACACTGAACTAGCCAGACTCATTCAAAATCAGTACCATTCAAGACTTCCAATTTATTATGACATGGTTATTAGACATAGTTTAATGCATAAAGACAAGAGCGACCCGATGTGGAATATAAACTTGAACACACCTGCCAGATCACTGAAAGGCATTCTTATGTTGTTTGTTGAACCAGCGGCTCCATACAAAAGGGATTCAGAAAAACTCTACAATCCTAAGATTACACATTTGTCCTGTACAATTGAAGGCCGTCCAAATCAAGTGTATGCTTCTGGAATGTTACCTTATCAGCACTATGATGAGATCATAAAGTATTTTGCGGGTGGAAGACTTAGAGATAAACCAGCAAACATTGCGTATAAAGATCTACATCTGTATGACGTTAGGATCGGACAATACCTGACAAATAAATATGCTCTTTGGTTAGACCTTCGTAGTACAGATGATGACTACCTACATGGGTCAGGTTGAACTGTTGAAAATGGCAGTGACGGGATTACAATCCAGATACAAAAAAGGTTGAAACCGCTGCAGCAATAAATATATATTTGTATCTGATTTATGATGCACAACTGAATATACAAGAGTGCAGACTAAGTGGTCACTTGTATTAAATTATATTCTGTATTAAAATGAACTTGATGACACTTGACCCACACTGTGGCTTGTTTTGTGGCACCACAGGCTGTGGAAAAACTGAATTTGTTCTTGACTTATTACAAACAAGATACATCCACCATTTTGAAAACATTGTAATATTTTGTCCTACAATAAAACACAACAAAGCTTATCACAACCATTTATTCATTTGGACTGACAGCAACATTTATTTAGTCGACCCTGAGAAAAAACTGAATGATTACCTACAATCTTTTTACAAGCAATTTGAAGGACAACCAGCTTTGTTTATTGTTGATGACTGTTCTGCAGAAAAAGACATTGTCAAGAAGAGAAACACATTAGCAGAACTTGCCTTCAGTGGTAGACATGCAAATGGAAGTGTATGGATTCTCACTCAGAAATATAATGCTGTACTGAAAGATTTTCGAGAACAGTTAAAGTTTATTTGTTTGTTTTACTGTAAAGATCGTGACAGCTTTGAAGACTGCCTCAGAGAGAACGATGTCATCCCAAATAAGCATGAACAGGATGATGTAAAAAATAAACTGAAATCAACTAAGCATCTAAAGCTTATTTTAAAGACAGATCAGCCCACAGGGTATGGGTTAGTAAATTAATTTATTCTTTTGTTTTGACTAATAAAAATGACAGACGGACAAGCCCAAGTGTTTGATGTTACAGACTGCTTCAAAGATGTTAAGTGTTTTTATGACTTAAAAACATGTGTGTTTGAACCCAGCTTTAAACTCTCAACACCACCAATGAAGATATACATGTCATATAATGTTACTTTAGAATATTCTGATGGATCACCACGTTATGATTATGAAACTGTTGATCTTAAGACAAATGCTTTTAAAGTTTATGATGCTAACTGTAGCCACTTGCACTTGTTTGAGGTACTGTGTAAATACATATTTGATCAATTAAGAAAACTACATTGTTATATTGAAAGTGTTACATTCAATAAAGTGATATTACACCTGCAGGACAAGACTTCAAGACACACACCAGGGAAGTGGTTGACTTGTTTATCATAACTACAGTTAATACAGTATTACATAAGGTGTGTCAGTGGTAATTTTTTTCCCCCATTTATTATTTTGTTGGACAAATACAAATGACGGACAATGCTCGAAGCCCATCAGGCTCATCAGGTTTAAGAAACGTGTTTCACACAACAGACTTGCCTATATCTAATACTAACAATGTCTATGAATCAATAGAAAACTCTTTTTCTGTCATACAAGATAATCTTGTTACAGGCAGTGTAAAGATAGAGATTGTTGCGAAAATAGAATTTACTAGAGTAGACGGTGAAGTGATTGTATCGCATATCTCGACAAGACAACACACAGTTAACACAAGAAGAGAATTAGAAAACGTGTTTAGAGACAGACTATTACCTGACTTCCTCCAAGCAATTGACAGTGCAAAAATGAAGGGGTCTGGTTGGCACGAAGGTCATGTACATGAACTACAATTAAAACAGTCAAGGTATCATCCTATATTAGGTAAATCATGGATATCACTGCCAACAGAGGTTGCAAACAAAAAGGCTGTTGTTAATATACAAAACAATGACAATCATTGTTTTATGTGGTGTGTGCTTGCTAAACTACACTTTGTAAAATAAAAACCTGGGCCCGCATGCATGTCACGCCATTATCCATGGTAATGAGCCATTTTGGTTAATGGTCACAAATCTTCCATTTAACGGAATGCATGACCCATTTTAGCAGCCTAATGATTCATTAAATTTAATGCCGCTGTACCCCAACATTAACAATCCTAAATGGGCGCTTAGTGTGCGGTGGTGGTGAAAAGCCGGTAAGCTGCACGGGAATTTCGTGCTTGAGTGGCTATTCAGTTCTCGTTGGATGACTGCCCGAGG
The DNA here is from genome assembly GCA_036245525.1 of Semisulcospira habei. NCBI lineage: Eukaryota > Metazoa > Mollusca > Gastropoda > Semisulcospiridae > Semisulcospira > Semisulcospira habei. Next base: position 183,501,593 of record BTPG01000007.1, on the reverse strand, counting down.
AAGAGAAAAGACAGTTAGTCCATAATATTCGTCACGGCTGCCCACAAACCCACACATTTAGTTAGGGAGTGCCGCGCTAGCTTAGGGCGAGGTGACCTTACTAAACTGTCTTGATACTGATACATTTTAGCCGGTTGCCTCAAGTCTTCTAGTCCGTTGCATGCATTGCTCATCTTTATTTTCCTAAGCATGTCTAGTGTCTACAGAAAGTTTATTTTCTTACCTTTTAAGTGTATGTCTTAAATACAAGATACGTACAGCTTAAACAACATGCCGTAAATGACCGGCGCCATTCAGTAAAATGTATCCCGTGTGGTACACGGTCAACGCTGAAGTACACACATAGCGTGCTCGAGTAAAGCAGTGATGAGAATAGCGAGACTATAGTTGCACAGCCGTAACAGATTGCGCTCAGCTCTGTGCTGTCAGCCGGCGATATTAACAGAGACGACGCGCTGCGCGGCTCCTTATCTCGGCGCCGCACGCACGCGCGCCTCAAAACTAAATGGGAGGCCTTCAACTGTGCATGCGCGAACTAGTCAAAGCGGAAGGGATTCCCTCCAGTCTAAATATAAAGTAGCCCTTAACTAATGGCACGTTTTTTGGACAACGTGCATTCCAATTAGGGTCCGTACAAATGGTCCATTTACAAATGACCCTTTAGTCCTAATGGGCAAGTACTTTTAATGATGCAATGTGCATATGGCCCCTGAACGTGTATCTAACTACACTAAATTTGTAAATGAACTCAACTTCAGTGGTATTGATTTTCCTGTAAAAATAGAAGACATAGACTTGTTTGAAAAACTAAATCCTGGTATATCTGTAAATGTGTTTGTGTGGGATAATGAGTCTGTTGACAAGTTACAACCCATTAGAGTATCACCACTTGCTCCAACCTATGGGCAGCCAGAAGATAAACATGTTGACATGTTGCTAATCGGTGATGACAATAACTTCCATTACACAATTATCAGAAATATGTCACGTTTATTTCATGGGCATACAACAAAACACAATGGCAAACAGGAAGTGTGTAAAAGATGTTTACAAAGATTCTCCTCTATTGCAGTACCACACAAACATGTTTTACATTGTAGGTCAGCTGATGACATTCAAACTGTACTTACGTATCCAGATCCTGGTAGTCAAGTATATTTTAAGAACTATGGGAATCAGCAAAAGCTGCTGTTTGTAGTGTATGCCGATTTTGAATCACTGGTTGTACCATATGAAGGTCCTGTTCCAGAATCATTACCAAAGACTATAAAGTTGAGTGACCAAGTGGTGTGTTCTTTTGGATATATTATTGTTAGGTCAGACGGTCAGCTTTCAGAACCTGTTATCTATAGAGGGGAAAATGCAGCATGTCTGTTTTTAACAGAAATGAGACATCTGTATAGTCAGGTAGTACAGTATCTCACAACATGTCAGATGCCTTTGGTGATGACAGAAGAAGACAAACTGAAATTTTATACAGCTGTGACGTGTTGGATTTGTGAACAACCTTTAGGAGGTGATAAAGTTCATGACCATGATCACATAACTGGACGGTACAGAGGTGCTGCACATAACAATTGTAACTTGTTATTAAAAACAGATCCTAAGACATACAAGTTACCAATCTTTTTTCACAATCTCAAAGGGTATGATTCGCATATTATCATGCAGGCTGTGAACGAGTCTAACAAAAACATTAATTGTATAGCACAGACAACTGAGAAATACTTGACTTTTAGATTAGACAAATTAGCATTTTATGACTCGATGCAACATTTGCCCTCAGCACTTGCTAGTTTGGCAGAAGGACTGACTGAGTATCCAATAACAAGTAAATATTTTGAGCCAGACTTGATTAAGAAAGGTGTGTATCCATATGAGTACATCAGTGAGTGGGTTGTGTTTGAGGAAAGGAGACTGCCACCAAAAGATAAATTTTATTCAACACTAAATGGTAAAGGTATTTCTGACTCTGAATACCAACATGCTCTTGATGCGTGGGATAAATTAGGGTGTAAGACGATTGGTGACTATCATGACCAGTACTTGAAAGCTGACGTTTGTTTGCTAGCAGATGTATTTGAAAGTTACGGTGAAAAGGGTTTGTTACATTACAGTCTTGACCCAGCCTGTTACATAACTAGTCCTGGAATGACATGGGATGCATTTTTGAAATCCAGTAAGATATTTATAGACATGTTGTCTGATCGTATGATGGGTGAAATGGTGGAACGCGGATTGTGGGGTGGAATTAGTATTGCAGCAGACAATTATGCCAGAGCTAATAATAAATATCTGGACGCCCCGGACTTTGACCCCGAGGGGTCAAGGTCATTCATTACATACGTAGACGCTAACAATGTGTATGAATATGCGATGTGTGAGTTATTGCCCTTGAAAAACGTTTGTCTGCATGATTTGTCACAGTATGATGTAACACAGTCAGGGTTAACAAACTATATTATGAATCTTGACCAAAACGACACAAAGGGTTGGATCTTTGAAGTAGACCTGGAGTACCCACATCATCTACATGATTATCACAATGATTATCCCTTAGCTGTTGAGAAAATGAGTATGACAGGCTAAAAAGAAGACACTAAACTTGTGCCAAATTTGAATGACAAATTCAATCACGTTTGCCACTATCACTTACTGCAGTTTTATATAAGACACAGGTTAGTACTAAAGAAAGTTCACAGAGGCATTCAATTTGATTAGAGTGCTTTCATGAAAGATTACATAATGAAGAACACAACATTGCATGCAAGAGACGGCAACACTGCATTTGACAAAGACTTCTTTAAGCTTATGAACAATTCCTGTTTTGGTAAGATGATGGAAAATCCTCATCACCGCAAAGATGTGAGACTTGTCACAACTGAATCGGGTGCAATTAAACTTACAGGTAAGCCTTAATACACAGGGTACAAAGAGTTTCATTCATCATTGTATGCTGTGTCACTCAAGAAAAAGATTGTTAAACTGGACAAGCCAGTATTCATTGGTATGGCAATTCTTGAAATATCAAAACTGTTGATGCTTGAATTTTATTATGATTACTTCAAACCGAAGTATCCTGAGTGTCGTCTGCTATACACTGACACTGATTCTATGATTATTGACGTGCCTACTGAAAACTTTTATGAAGACATGAAAACAGAGTTACACATATATGACACTTTTGACTACCCTAAGGACCACCGCTGTTTAGCATACAAAACAAAAAAGTGCCTGGTAAGTTTAAGGATGAACTGAATGGTGTGCCAATAGTTAAGTACGTTGGACTGAGATCAAAAATGTATTCTATACTGCACCAAAAAGGTAGTCAGTCGAAAGCAAAAGGAATTAAAAAGCCAGCGATTAAAAATAAAGACATTCGTCATGAACATTACAAGCAAGTATTAGACGGTGCATTAATGCATGATTATCCAAACAAGTCACTGAGATCAAACAAACACAATATTGAAATGATTCAAACACATAAGAAGTCACTGGCAGTAGGGGACACAAAACGTGTGTTTCATAGTAGTGAAAAAGCTTATGCACCTGGACATTACAGACTTAAGTTATCTGAAGAAATAGCCGATGAACTGGTTGATGAATTAATTGATGAGTTAGTTACTGAAATGAGTAACAGTGTCTGGGGGAATAATCTGTAATTCTTCTCTGACAAATGCCCTTTGTGGCGCAGGCTCGTACAGGTAATATATTGTTGCTTCAGGACCGGGGACTATTTTTTTATATTGTGTACAGACGTAGACCAGATGGGGTTGGTTGCTCTGCGCTTTACGTCATTCTTGGCCTCCCCTGGTTGATATAGATATCTCACCTGTTTAGTAAATAAACTTGTGTCGGGTGCTGGGGTTTTTATTTCTGTTCCTGATGCCATAGGAATTGTTTTTAATTTAATAGTATCAGCAGGTTTTACATAGCCTTCATTGTTCACTGCTTTTATCACGGTTGATAATCTCTTAACCCATTCAGTGTTACGGGTGTCATGCATGAGTTCCTTTGAATACTGGTAACCAAAAAGTCTTTCTGATAACTGTTTGTTCAAGTTCTCTACAATTGCCTGTGATCTGTGTACGCCTGGAATGCCGCATCTAACCAGTACGCCGTGCTTCGCAAATAACTGGTTAACAGCGCCCTTAAATTCAGATCCGTCATCAACTTGTACAAGTCTGGGGTATCTTAAAGGACCACGACTATATATTTTTTTAATGCAGTCACAACTGTACTGGCTGTTTTGTCAGATATGGGTTCAGCGTCATTGTACCTTGAAGCAATGTCAACTACAATCAGTGGGTATTTGTAACGTTTTTTTTTCTTATTGTATCATGTGGAAGGAACAGGAAGTTCATTTGATGTGTGTCATTTGGGGTAGTGTTTTCAAAATGAGGTCTTGTTATCTTTTTTGGAGCATGGAGATATATCTGCCAAATTGCCTGTTTTTTAACCATTGTTTGACTTGAATGAGTGATACATCTCCGCCCACAGTGGCATGTAATTTCTGAATAGCGGTTGCTCCTTTCCAATACCCTGATGGAGAGTAATATATTTTTGATAGTTTATTTTCAATGTCTTTCATTTCTTCTAGCAATATAAAGTCCAGTAAAATATACAAATGTCATTTCCACTAGAACAAAGATTATCTCTCCGTTTCTTTGTTCTGTACTCGGTTTGTAATAGTCACTTAGATTTGGTTTTGGGATAGACATGTCATTACCCGTGACAAAATATTATTCACGAATTGCGTCATCGACATTAGAAAATGTATGTTGTGCGTGAATTTCAAGTCAGAGTTTTTCATTGATGAAATCAAGTTTCTCAGTTTGCTGCTTTTCATAATCCTGCTGGGCTTGTGCAAGTTTTTCTGATGCCTCATTGTGGAGCTTCATTTCTTCTGCTGATTCTTCTCTACCCACTTTTGAAAAGAGATAATTTGAGCCATTGAATACCAGGGTGTTAACCATCGCCCCTCCAATTATTACTGCTAAAGTCGCCATACTTATTTTATTTACATAGAAACATTTTTGGGAATAATTCCCTGCTTGACGAGAAAGTCTTTTGTCGCAATTGATGCAGTAACAACTGCAATTAGCTTTGCACTGTCTTCAAAGTCTAGTCTACTCAATTCTGCTGATTTCATTTTGAGTAGACTTTTTCCCAGCATAGAGTAAGCTACTGCTAGTCCACTTATCATGGCATAGTGATAGACAAGGTTCATTAAGTTCTTTGTGTCGCTCATTTCTTAGGCAATAAAAATTAAAATAAAAAATTTATTTACTGCATATAAAATGGGTCAACGGCTTTGGATGCTACTGGTAATGTGGCGACTTCTGGTTTTGTTTTTGGAGTGTTTGATTTTTTGGTCACTGTACGAGTCTGTGGTTTGTATTTTTTGTATAATTGATAACCTGTGTAACTAAATCCGACAACAAATCCGGCAACTATATATTTTGTTGTTTCAGGTTCAGGGTTAGACTTAGTTAATAGTCTTTCACATTGATGAAGGTGTGACGGACCTAGCGGCCCTGCTGGTAGTGTCACCGATGGTGATATTGATGGTGGGTCAGTTACATGTACCTTTTGCAGTAGTTCTAACTTTCTTTGTTTGTTCAATGCTGCTACTCTTTTCCCAGCCTCAACCCTGCCTGGACTTTTAGCCTTAGTCACAGTTTGAACCTGCATCAAGACCGGACCGGGGTTCGGTTATGGAGTCGTCTGGGTCTCGTCCAGTTGGTCCATCCTTTTCTTTTTCTAGAAAATTTATTTTTGAAAAATCAATATGACTCCCAGTAACAAGCAAGGTTACCACAAGTGCAAGATAATTTCCAAACTTGTAAAACATGACGCATGCTAATTTACCAATTGAACTTGAAACAATAGAGTTGCTTTCAAGGTCGTGTGATAGACCGTCAGTGTCTACAGGTAGAAAGTGACTCACTGCTTTTGTGTACAGACATACAAGTGATCAACTTAAATCACGAGTCATTAATGAAGCAATATGATTTTCATATTTAGAATAAAGTTTGATTAGTTCATCAACCGTGAGGGATTCTATATCCTCTGTCATGTATTGTTTTCCGAGATAAGCCTTTGATTTGCCTGAAACAACTACAGACAGAAGACGCTGCTTTTCAAGTCTAAGTCTCTATTCTCTACAGCATTGATATCGTTTAGAAGAAGTAATTCGTCTTGGTTCATTTTATAATAAAAAATATTAATTTTGAAACTATAATTAAACATATTAAATACACATTTAAAAATGTACACACTTACATAATCGATATATTAATTAGCTCAGGTGTTAACCCCTGTTGGTATTACTATGCTGAGAGGTACATAAAAGAGTGATTGTTAAAATAATAATGCAGTGGCGTGTTCAGTAGCAGTCAGCATGTTAGGCAAAATTGTTGGGGCGCTGTTTTAATACTAAAATTTCTGGGAAAAATGGGCGGCGTTATCATGTGCAAATTTGTGGGCAAAAATCGTGGAAATTTGGGGTCTATAGAAATTGTCCAAATCCACTCATATTATCTATCTCTGGTGTGTGTGTGTGTGTGTGTGTGTGTGTGTGTGTGTGTGTATGTGTGTGTGTGTGTGTGTGTGTGTGTGTGTGTGTGTGTGTGTGTGTGTGTGTGTGTGTGTGTGTGTGTGTGTGTGTGTGTGTGTGTGTGTGTGGAGGGTTGTGCAGGCTTGGCTTGGCGCCTATAGGTTACAAGCTAATCTGGCACAAACCTGTGCACCCGGCAATTGCACACCGGCACGCGTGTGTGTGTAGGTAAGAGAGGGATTTTATGTATGTTATTTATTTTTGTAGTGTGTAGCAAGGACAAAAATGAAAACAGGTCTGTGAACCTATTCTTTTATCCCTGGAAAATAAAGTTTCATTTCATTTTATTTCATTTCATTTCTCTCTCTCTCTCTCTCTCTCTCTCCTCTCTCTCTCCTCTCTCTCTCTCTCTCTCTCTCTCTCTCTCTCTCTCTCTCTCTCTCTCTCTCTCTCCTCTCTCTCTCTCTCTCTCTCACGCCAGCCCACACACACACATACACACACACACACAGAGCATGCACGCACACACACACACACACACACACACACAAACACACACACGCACACACACAGTCACACATACAATACACACACACACAGATACGCGAGCGCTCGCCCAAAATATCGAGCACACACATATGAAGGCAAAAACTTTATACACAGTGCATGTAGTATTCAATTTACTTTTTGGCATTCAAATATTATGGTACGGCTATTGGAAAAAGTCTCTCTCTCTTTCTCTCTCTCTCTCTCTCTCTCTCTCTCTCTCTCTCTCTCTCTCTCTCTCTCTCTCTCTCTCTCTCTCTCTCTCTCTCTCTCTCTCGCACACACATACACACACAAACACACACAAACTCACACACACGCACATGCACACACCTGAACACACGTGCAAGTTATCCCAATACTGTAATGATTAGATTACGTCAGAGATTCTAGGTGTTTGAAGAGGCTGTCCCTATATGAGGTGAGCGTCTTTCGTTTCTGATTTCTGCAGGAATACAAATCCAGAATAAAATTCTCGAGAATGACAAACTGGTTTTGAATAAATCAATTCGCGGCAGGGGTACTTTGAGTTGTTGTCCATGTCTAGAAGCTACAGATGTCCGTTCTGAGAAAAAAGAACTCAAGTACAGTGGACATGATTGCTTGTACAGCTTGTACATCAATACACCTTTATTGAACTAAAGTGATGGGACAGAGGGAGAATTTTTTTAAGTTTTAAGCTTTTCGTCAGTTGAGAGTTCGGGATCGGGAAATATAAGCTTAGCAGCTCTCCTATGTAGGGAGTTCAGCCTCTTTAAATGTACATCACTTGAACCATCCCACACTGTTGATGCATAGTCTATGTGCGACTTGACATGAGCATTGTAGAAAAGGAGAAGCGTATCTGTGTCAGTAATTGTTTTCAATTTTGACAACATATACAGGCTTCTGGAAACCCTTTGCACACATTATTAATATGCAGTTGCCATTTAAGCTGATCATCTATAGTGACCCCAAAGAGGCGGTTGTGTGATACTTGCTCAATTGGGCTGCCGTTTATAGACAGACTAAGAGAGAGCGGGTATAGCTGGTGCTTTTGACGTGTGATTATAACCATGCATTCTGTTTTTGACGGATTCAGGGACATGGAGTTGGAATGACACAGTCGGTGACCTCACGCAGGCTTTCCCGTAGACGCGTGCTAATTGCAGCTACATTTTTGTGAGGAGTGTGTAGTGTGCAGTCGTCAGCAAACATGTCACAAGAAATATCGCGTTAACTAATATTCAGTGGAAGGTCATTGATAAATATGCAGAACAGCAATGGCCCGAGGACAGAGCCCTGAGGCACGCCGCTTTTGACGAGACCATACGAGGATTAGGATCCATTTAACAGTACTCTTTGCTTCCTTCCGCTTAAATATGAAGTGAACAATGAGACAGCTTCTGCATTGCAGATATATGCTTGAAGTTTTGACAAAAGAATGTTATGATTTACAAGGTCAAAAGCTTTCTTAAAATCAATAAAAATCGACCCAGTTATTTGGGAGTTATTTATGGATGCTAGCCACGCATCAATAAGTCTTGTTAGTGCCGTGTGGCAAGAATGCTTGGGGCGAAAGCCGGACTGAAATACATGCAACAGACTGCGACTCTCCAAATATTGATAAAGGTGTTTGTGCACGTGTCTTTCAAGAGGTTTGGAAAGGCTGGATAATATTGAGATGGGTCTATAGTTATTAACATCAGAGATATATTTTGATTTAGGCAAAAGGATAACCTTGGCTTGCTTCAGTTCTGATGGAAATATATTTTGTTGGATGCATAAGTTATAAATATACGTTAATGATTCTACTGTATAGGGAAGGGACAGTTTCAGGATTTTAGGACTGATCTCGTCAGGTCCCGATGATTTTTTGTTTTTCAGTGACCCGATCAGTTTTCCTACTTCATACACAGCTAGAGGCGGTATAGAGAAGGGGGGTTTGTCCTAGTCTTCTGCTTACAGAAGTTAAGCAGGGCCTCCGGGCATGTGTAAGACGCTTTTCCGCTTGAGGGTATGATTGACTCAGAAACAGACAAAAAATGTTTGTTAAAGGTGTCTGCAGTAATACTAGAAGGAATGGCTGATGATTTCTTGCTGTTACCTCGGGTGACGAGATTAACCGCGCGCCAGAGTGCGGCAATATCTCTGTCTTCTTTAATCATTCGTTCAAAGAGAGACATTTGAGCCCTGCGTACCATAGACTTGTCACGGTTACGTTGTTGTTTTTTTTTGTATTCGTTAAATAGCTTGTGTCTTCTTAAGTCATTTCTCAATTTCATAGTCCCCCACCCGGGTCTGCCCTGGGGGACTTGGGTGGGGTTAGGTACTTTTTAGTTCCCAGGGTCACCCTGGTCAGCCCCACAGAGTGGGTTTTTCTCTCTATTCTGGGGCATGTGTTTCTGTCTACCCTTTGTCCATTCACCTGTATTTGCCTTTTTAACACTCTCCCTACTGTCTGCACTGCCTGTAGCTCTTGATATTGGATGTGTGTTGCTAAATGGTCTTAGCTTTATTTAGGCCCCATGTGTTAGGTTTATTTAATGTATTTGACCGGCTGGCGACATACATTCAATGTTCTGTTTAGTTGTTGTTTTTTTTCACAAGCAGTGCAGGCACGTCCTGAGAAAGCCTTGTTGCTGTCGGGACGTTAAGCAATGTACAATCAATCAATCAATTTCATAGCTTCAATTATTCCTTGCGTTAGCCAGGGCGGTAACCTTTGTTTCTTTACCCGCTTTTGCCATAAAGGAGCGTGTTTCTTAAGTACTCTTGTAAAGAGTCGATACCAAACAGTCAGAGCCTTTTCAGGGTCAGTTTCGTTATTAACGACATTAAATGGTGTGCTTTTCTTCTATGGTTAGGCGTGGATCAGGGCAGATTGTTTTGGCCGCCGTCTGTGTAGGAAATTGAGTCTCTTTAAATGTATTTCACTACATCCATCCCATACCGTTGACACGTAATCCCCTTTAGAACGTATGTGAGCATTATAAAATAGTTTATGGGTATCTGTATCAGTATAATATTTCAATTTTGATAATATAAAGAGATTTTGTTGCTACTATTTTGCCATTTTAGCTGACTGTTGATTGTAATCCCTAGTACGCGATGTTACCTGTTCTACTTGACTACCTTTAAGTGAAAGGTTAAGTAATAGAGGCGTTATCTGCTGTTTTTGGCACATGGCGATTACCATCGATTTAGTTTTGACTGGATGAACAACCATAGAATTGTTTATACACCAAGCTGATACGTCATGAAGACTTTGTTGTAGGTTGACGGAAATTACCTGTATATCTTTACTAGTAGTATGAACTGAGGTGTCGTCAGCAAAAAGGTCGCAATTTAAATCTTGGCAAGTAATATGTAGAGGCAAATTATTAATAAATAAACAAAATAGCAGAGGGCCCAATACAGACCCTTGGGGCACACCGAAGCTTACATCTTTGAGAGAGGAGTATGAGCCATGAACAAGAACATTTTGGTTTCTTTTAGTAAGGTAAACTGTAAAAAAAAAAAAGCAACTGCGTCTCCGTTAATAATGTATTTGTGAAGCTTAGCAGTCAGAATAGTGTGTGTTCAATCAGATCAATGCCTTCTTAAAATCTAGATAGACTACTCCTGTTAACTGTGACTTATTCATACCCTCGAGCCATGAATGCTGCGGGCGAAATCCGGATTGGAAAGGGTGGAGGAGCTTACCGTTTTCTAGGTAAGCAAGCAGGTGTTTATGAACGTGCCTTTACAGTGGTTTGGACAAAACAGATAATAAAGAAATAGGCTGATAGTTATTAGGGTCAGAACGATCTTTTGTTTTTGGAAGTGGAATTACTTTCGCATGTTTAAGTTAGGAAAAGTGTTATGCTGGATACATAGATTATAAATGTAAGTTAAGGATTATACAATGTATGGGAGAGACAGCTTAAGTATTTTCGGGTTAATGTCATCAGGCCCGATTACGTTTTGTTTGGAAGGTTACTTATGAGTATACCCACTTCATGAGCAGCTAGCATGGGGATGTTGAAGGGGGCTGTGCCCATTGTTTTTTGTTGACAAAACTCAGACAGCAGATTAGAACAGTAATAAGTGTTATCCTTGCTTGAAGGAGTTAGAAATTTGGCAACAGAAAGAAAATTGTCATTGAATGTATCAGCAGTAAGATTGGTGTGAATGGTAGTTGTGGTACTTCGAGACCCCCTAGTAAGTGTTTTTAGAAGGTTCCATAAAGCAGAGGTATCCTTGCTGTTTTAAACCGTGTCACGAACTAACTTTTTTTTTGCCTCTCTGATCTGTTAAATATAACACGTTACACTGTTGTTTATATTCAGTAAACATTTTATTGCTATGTAGATCGTTTCTAAGCGCCATCGCCTACATGATTTCAGGAGTAAGCCAGGGAGGAAGAGTGTGAGATTTTACCCTCCTCTCGCGTAGGGGAGCATGTTTATTAAGTACATTTAGGAAAAGAGAGTAACAAATACTGAGGGCGGTAATAGGATCATAGGACAGGAGCACATCATTAAAAGGGGTATTTTACAGATCAAATAGAAATTCGTTAATACTGAATTGTTTGAATGCCCTATACGTTATAGTTGTATGTCTGTTCTTTTTTGGTTTAGGGAGTTTAGAAGACCAGGAGCAAGCCACAGGATAATGATCACTAACACTTAGATTTGAGACATCAACGTCAGAGACAGCTTTGGGTTTATTAGTATATATGTGGTCTATAAGCGTGGAAGTAGTTGGAGTAATTCTGGTGGGTGATTTCACTAACTGTACTAAGCCAAACAGAGATGACGTTGAGCCCCAGGCGGTGTGCGGCTTAAGTAAATCTATATTAAAATCGCCCAATAAAAGAATGTCGGCCTTCTTTTTTAAAGCTCTGTCAAGGTTCAGACCAAACTGATCTTACCACTCAAAAGCTGAGGCGGGATTACTATATAAGAACCCAATTAATACCGGTTTAGATTTCGGACACTTAACTTCGACCCATACGCACTCGACCCCCATCGTTTCTAGGTCGACGCGTAGGACAAACAGACAGACAGACAGACAGACAGACAGACAGACAGAGACAGACAGAAATGAAATGAAATGAAATGAAATGAAACTTTATTTCTCAACGGAAGAAGCAGTTAGCACATGTGCCATTTTTCACGTTTGCCTTTGCTAATATACAAAGGTATAACTCTGCTAAAGGTACAAAGCTACTAACATACAAAGGTACAAAGCAACTAACATACAAGTGCACACGATATAACAAGTCGTTCAAAATAGATGGATAAGGCAAAATGGAGGGCACCGGTTATAACTGCTAAACAATGTGAAGGGAAAAAGGATATTCTTTAAAATTCCTTCCTTCACTGAAATCACACACGCGCGTGCGCTCGCGCCGCACGCACGCACGCACGCACACACACACACACACACACACACACACACACACACACACACACACACACACACACACACACACACACACACACGAGACAGAGAGAGAGAGAGAGAGAGAGAGAGAGAGAGAGAGAGAGAGAGAGAGAGAGAGAGAGAGAGAGAGAGAGAGAGAGAGAGAGAGAGAGAGGTCCGAAGTCAATAACCAAGGTCAACAACGCCTCGTGCTGTGCTGTATCTGCTGTTTTATTGCAGTCTCGATGAAAACAGATTTCCATTAACTTTGTAGTTTTAAAATTGTGTTTCTGCATGTATTTAAAATTAATAGATAATTTAGTTCTTATCATCAATGTTGATGATTAACTGTGCAATCACTACAAAGGGACGTAAAGATTACTTTATCAGGATCAATATTGTATTGCTTGAGAATTATTGCCCGTGGTGATGTAGCCGCCGGTATTGTTGACCAAAGAACACAGTGCTGTTTCCGTACTGTCCAGTCTCTTAGCCATAGTCAGTCCCAGGCATCCCCTAATTTTTCAATCCCCTAAAAAACACTAACGCCCACCAGCTGCACATTTGCTATACACAAAATAAAAAAAATAAATAAATAAAAAAAAAAAATAAATATATAAATAAAAAACAGCACATTGACTGTCTCATTTCTTGGTTATCAACCTGATTCCTTACCAACCCCACACCCAAGAACACCTGAAATCAGCGTACCCCTCAAATCACTACGTCAACGGCAACTCAACATATCCCCACAATTGTCCACTATGCTGTTGATGTTTTGGATTATGCATATCTGATGCATGAAAAACAGATTAGATATGATCAGAATGCCTCCGAAATTGGAATGTACATCAAGTAATATATCTGATTCTCAGAAAGGTTGCATTTGAGACACAGGCACATGAAAGTGGTTTTTTTTTTTTCATATTTTTTCATTACCCAACCCCTACTTTTTCTGCTTTTCACAAACATGCAATACAGTTTACACACACATGCAGTACAGTCAAACTGACTTCTGGTGGGCTGAACAACTGAAAACGGTTACCATGACACTGACAGTGATGAAAAATGAGCTTTCAAAACCAAGGCCATTTACTTGTGTATCTCAGGGCAGCCAAAAAGACATCGACCTAGCATCCTCATTGACCCTGTTGTCTGGTGACAACAAGCAAGAAGAGGCCTGTAACCAGCTGCTTGCCCTATATGCTGCTTGCAATCTTTTCCTCAGGCAAAAGGGGTCATAAAACAGCTGTGCAATTTAAAAATTAAGTCTACTGAGCTAACTCACAGCCAAAAGACTACACAAAACAGCCAAAACTATGCTACTCGGGACACATCGCATACCCAAACAAGTGTCTAGAGTGCTTATTTAGGAAGTAGCAGAGAAAAATGGATATGTAAAGTTCATTTTTATATAAATCACTCTTGACAGAGTCTCAAAACACCTCAACTCATGTTGCAAATGCAGCAGGCATGTGTGTGCCAAACCTGTGAACACTCCTGTAAAAACCTGTACTGGAGGCCGCAACTGCTGGTCCCATAACAGTGCACTATAATGAGCTTTATGCAGTGTAAAAGTGCGTGTGTTTGGCTCAGAATAGACACCAGAGACATCCCTCATGACAATTACAGCAGAATGACACCTCAGATGCAGCCAGTGTAACTGGATCATGCAAAATAACTTCTGCATGTCACATTATTTTGGCAGCTTATTTCCCTCTGAGGTCAGCTGTCTGATGAAATGAACGTGCTGACACTGTTTCATTGAAGTTTTGATCTTAACCGTTGACCTTAAGCCCCCCCCCCCTCCCCCACCTCCAAACCCCCCATCCACCCACCCACCCCACCCTACACCACCCACTCCACCCCACCTCACCCCACAACTTCAATAACTGAAAGAGTGCATTTTTTACGCATTATTTATCAAACTGAACGCCCCAAACACCACCCCTTTCAATGTCAAGGTCAAAGTTCACAGCTCAAGGTCGAAGGTCAGACTCATGACTATCTATAAGACAAAAAATAAATGAACAAAACACTAAACATAGCCCACAGTGCAGGTAAACAGGGTGTCGCGACGCAAAACATGGAAAAATGCCTATAATACTGCAAGCGGAGCGATTTTGGGGCAAAATTTCAAATTTTTCATGATTTTCTCAGTTTTTCAACTGCAAAAGTCCAAACTCAATGATATGGCTACATTAATCTAGCTTCTGATCTATGTCATAATTTATGGCATGTGGTGCCTCTAACAGGCCAAAGAACACAGTGCCGTTTCGGTATTGTCCAGTCTCCTTGCCAGTCATCGCCTAATTTTTCAATCCCCTAAAAAAACACTACCGCCCACCAGCTGCACATTATTTTACCATGCACAAAAGATAAAAAACAGCACATTTCTTGGCTATGAACCTGATTCCTTACCAACCCAACACCCAAGCACAGCTGAAATCAGCGTGCCCCTCAAATCACTACGTCAACAGCAACTCAACATAGGCCACAATTGTCCACTGGATAAGCTCAGGATGGATTGAATCAAAGCACCTAATATTATGTCTCCTCTCATCTAACCAGAAATTTCCAGCAAATCTCAACATTCAGCCCTAATACAAATTTTCAAAAAGGCAAAAATTATTTTTTTTAAAACACCGGTCCTCCTATTGCCTGAACTGCCCAATTTGAATATGTAATATGACCTGTTGACAGTAAGATCACACACAATGTTTACACTACCGTTGTCTGCATGCACAAGGGGAGTAACTGATGTAAGACCCACTGCTTCAATAGCTGCGAAAGTGTCGTATAGCGTGTTGGTGGCAACTCTATACGACTCTCCCGCAGCTATTGATGCTGGGCGCCTTGAATGAGTTAAACGCTTTATAAATTTGTTTAGGTCACCCCGTGCTGGTTATGTCTATGGCATGGCGGCGTGCAAGAGGGCCCCGCTGAAGAATATTTCTGGGTAATAGCGAGAATCACCGGTGGCACTTTTTACGTCCACGCGCTGCCCGGCCCTCAGAACCAGAACAGCGCTACAGCTGTTCGACTCTAAATGACCAGGCTCGTAACTAGAGCGGGCAATACACTTCACTGCGCCGTCCACAGCCAGATAAACTTCAGTGTTCTTTGTCACACTGGTATCGTCGGTCATGACGGTGACAAAGAAGGCGTAGGTGCCATTAACAGGAACGGTAAACACACCCGTGGAAGAGCTGTAGGCTCCGCCTTCGTTAGAGATGACAGTGTCGAATATCAGTGTGTCTCCAGAGTTCAGAATATGGCCCCAGATTATTCGCTGAACGTGAAAGGACACACTCCGGGCAGCGGTCACTGTTTAACACATGTAGAGACAATTAAAAAACGTGTGTACATCAACTGAAGTATATATGTATCGGTATCTGGCACAGCGAGGGAAGGTCAAATCAGTGGGCGTCGTGGGTATATTTTAACTCTTAGGGTTTCGGTAGCGGTTTAAGTGGTGATGATTACTGGAGGAATCATCGCGACTAAAACCGCTACCGACACCCACGGGGTTAAACTACGTGCAATATTATAGCGTTCTTTGATCTGACCTTATCTCATGAGACAAAACTGAACCAATTTTAAGTTCCTGATCCCCCCTGATGTCCTGAGCTGTAGACGAGGTTTGGTATTGTCATGTAATTTAAAGTCATATTTTATCCGATTTGTTCGTCAGATTATCAATGAATTTACTAGTTGTGTGCTAATCTGTGATTTTTTACCTTACAGCTCTGATCCACAGCCACAGACCAGAACACATCTAGTAATTGTAACTCTTTGGTTGTCGGTAGCTCTTTTTGTCGAGGTGATTCCTGAAGGAATCACGTCGACAAAAAGTGCTTCCGACAGCTAAAGCCGGGTTAGAGAAGTACATTTAAAAAAAAAAAATCAGTATGGGTCTATCAGTCATAACTGTTACTATGCGAACTTGTGGCCAGTTGCCGGTAATAGATCCCCTTATCACGACACGGCTTTTTGTCATCTATTTTTGTAGGGGAGTAAGTTTAGAGGGGTGATAGGGTTTAGTTATTCACCGGGTAGCGATAGCGTAGGTGTCTAGTATTTGGCCTGTACACGAGTATTTGCTGCCGTGTGAGAGTTTGGAGGTCGGCGTAAAGCACGTGACCGCCCAGTCTGAACGTGATCGGGTGGTTGTTGTTTCACGTGTTTTTGTATCACATGATGTAGTGAGCTCTTTTTCGCCAACCTAACGTTATCCAAATTTGTTAGACAGTCGCCTTCCATCAGCAAACAAGAACAGTCGTTTTTCCGACAGTCTCCTAGGGGGGCTTTCAGGCGTGGTTCACCATTAGCTGAAGGCCTCAAGCAGCTGTGTCGTTCTGTTGTATCAGCCCTGCGATACGGTTTTGGTCGTCCCAGAGCCGGTGTCCGAGGAAGGAGAGAAGAGAGAAGAGCTGCGACGAATTTACCCCTGGCTTGTCTTGTCCTTGTTTGTCTTCGTCCTAGCCGGGGAGTCTTCACGGATGACAGTAAGTACACGCAACAATTCCTTAGTGGCCATTTGCTCGGGGGGGGGGGGGGGGGGGGGGGGGGAGGGGGGGGGGGTTGGGGGGGAGGAATGTTTGTGTTTGCTTGTTCTGTTATTATTATTATTTTGGTTAATGTGTACTAGGGGGAGGGGGGGGGGCAAGTGTAAGTGTAAAATGTAGAAGGGAATGACATCTGTCGTATTTGGTAGTAGTCGGCGTCGAGTTATTTATTGGGATATGGGATTTAACGCCCAGTAGGCAACTGAGGTCGTCTCAGTATTTAGCGTCGGAGGGTGTATTCGGAAGTGAGTCATGTGGTGAGGTGTAAATATGTATTAAGCTGAGGTTGAATTTATTGTTGGGGGAGAGTGGTGAAGGGAGTATAAGAGACGGCAGTTGAAGTTGCGGGAAGGGTGATGTGATTATCTTGGTGGTTTTTTGTTTGTTTGTTTGTTAGTTATTTATATGTGTATTTTTGCACCTGTGTTTTAGTGCATCCAATTTCAAATCTGGTGCCTATCCTAATCCAACTGTGGTACTGAGAGTGGGGCTGACTGTCACTCCGCCTTGTGGGGCTACGACGCCGAACGTGGCTGCTGTTACGAGTGTCGCGGCATGCCGCGTGTTAGTCAGGACGGGTCGTCCCACTTATTTCTAACCTGTTTAAAGTTATTTTCTCCCCAGGATCAAGTATCTCAACACAGTCAGAAAACTGTCTGCAACAGATACTGCTGATAGTATTATGTATGGGTCCTTGGTGTACTAACTTAGAGCTTTATGATGTAAATACAATGCCAAATGTCGAAATTCATCGTTTGGTGGGTGTGTTGTTTTCATTTTGTAGCCGAGAGCGCAAATTATCGTTTGCATAGGCCTCGTTTTGAATTTGTGCATATTTACTAGCCTACGTCACAAGGTCAATATTGCAGACGAGGTCATCAGTGTGCCGGGTACACACATGTCAGTGTACACTCATGTACTGATTTTCTCCGGCATCCCTTTGACATAATTTTCCACGAAAACGTAAAATAACCCTTCCATACTCGCTATGCTGTCAAAATCAATGCGTGTTCAACTTGACCTGCTACCCTGACACGGAGTAACAATCGTGCTGGGGGCGTGGCTTGTTCGACTCGGTGACAAAAATGTGTCAAGACCAGCAATGTCAGTGTCGCAATTTTGACACACACACCGTACTTTTCAGACCCTTGCAGCATAAAATCTGATGAAGTAGCTCGTAACTTTATGATAAAACAGGTTTAAAATCTTGCGAAATCAGTAAGAGATAAAGTTCTACTGAAGATCATGAATTCTGAAAATCAGTCACTAGCGCTCGCGGAACTATAGGAAGATGGACAAAGACCGTAGCCGGATTACTTACTGATTCACATAGCAAGAAAGCGACAAATTCCGGATGGGCGGTCAAGCCAAGCTCTATATTCCCTTGTCCGATGTCAATTCTACTTAGGGGTATCTTGTCTCTCTTTCTCTTTCTTCTCTTCTATTCCGAGTCTGTCATTGTCCGCCGGCGCGAGTCGACTGATACTTTCTTTTTTTCTTTGCTGGTTCATCCGCCATCTTGTCTCTGATTGGTTATAATTATGCAGATGACCTAAGGTCGTATAGAATAGTTATGACGTCAGCTACCTGATCGTCTATCGGAAGCAATCTTTTGACTAGGTATAGTCACAAGATTCCGGTGGCCTCTTTCGCTTTGAACGGACGAAGGAAAGCATTTGGTGGGACAATATGGTGGTCATTGTCTAAGTGGGTATGTATACTGAATACCAGTAAAAGCTTTTTGCGAACGGAAGCATTAAAAAGGTCGGTTGTGCCCCTTTAAGGAAAATTTTGTATATTTATAATATTGTAAAGAACGTTAAGATTTATTTCTTCTCCTCGTAGCGACAGTCTTGTGAGAGAAGCTTTGTCACAGTGACGGAAAGTTTTGGAGATAATAAATTGTATTATTTAAAGGCAGCCTGTGTTACGGAAGACCTTATCGCGGAAGCAAGAGCGTCGAGTTGAGCTATTTTAATCAACTTTCAGTTGGGTTAGTTTAAGGATATTTGCTCCATTTGTATATGTGATATCGTTTAGTCAGAAACGTGTTGGCTAAAAGAGCCTTGTGCTGTGAATGTCTAGTTTGCTAAAGCACTAATTTCAGTCGAAATTGTCGTTCGTGCTCCCGCTGAGGAGATTCAGTAGCTTAGAGTTATATTAATTTTTCTTGATCTTCATTTGTGTGTTAGTAAACATATTCGGTTCGTTGTATATTTGTTATTGTGCTATTTGCCATACTATATTACTTAAGGAGCCACGAGTTGTGAGGGATTTTTCGCGGAAACAAAGGCGTTGGTCTACTGGCGTTATCGCCTTAAGGCCCCGCCACACTTGCCGGTTGTCCCCCGATTTTGAAGCCGATTCCGATCCGATTGCGATCGGATGACGTCATATATCCGCTCCGATCGCAATCGGCTGGGAATCGGGTGTTTAGACACTGCTCTATTTTTCCGATCCGAATCGGCCCCGATTGTAAGCTTCAACCAATCAGATTTTAAAGAAGTACCCAACGGAGAAAGAAACACGCTTAGAAAAGACGGGTACAACACAATTTATTAATATTTCGGTTAAATACCCTTTGTCAAAATAGACAAACAAACAGAGAGATTAGCCGCTACTTATCTTCATTGGCAGAAGGAATGTGGCATTCCTTCTGCCAGTGAAGA
Source organism: Semisulcospira habei (assembly GCA_036245525.1). Classification (NCBI taxonomy): domain Eukaryota; kingdom Metazoa; phylum Mollusca; class Gastropoda; family Semisulcospiridae; genus Semisulcospira; species Semisulcospira habei. Next base: position 183,481,863 of record BTPG01000007.1, on the reverse strand, counting down.
TAAGTAGCGGCTAATCTCTCTGTTTGTTTGTTTGTCTATTTTGACAAAGGGTATTTACCCGAAATATTAATAAATTGTGTTGTACCCGTCTTTTCTAAGCGTGTTTCTTTCTCCGTTGGGTACTTCTTTGCATATTACACGCTTGGCAGTCACCTTTTTGGTCTGGATTGCTTATCAATCAGATTTTGTCTCGCAAAACACGTCGTCTCAGTTTGCAAATGGCGAAAGATCAGTACGACATTCGTTGCTGATGTTTCGCTCGCCTCTTCCCGAATATGATGCAAAACTGCTGATAATGCAAGCACATCATCGTCACTGTCAAAACTAGCAGCCATTTTGCAGAACAGGTACGACTTTGATCTTCGGTTCAAACCGATCGGCTAAAAAAAGCCGGGAAATGTGTGGCAGTGCACACGTTTTTATAGTCCGGCCCGATCACACTCCGATTCGAAACTGATCGAGAATCGGCCTCAAAATCGGGCATGTGTGGCGGGAACTTTACGCTTGTGCTTCCGTCGGGGTCCAGTGGCTATTGATTTAAGCTTTTCAGTTTGATTTTTCGTTTGTGTTAAGGATAGTCGTTATTATATATTAGTTTTCTTAAATCTGTTTTCGTATTTTATTAGAGATATTTGGTTTTATTATTTATTAGTTTCCTCAGCCTTTTGTATTTTAGGGACATTTAGTTAATTATATTGTTGTTATTTTGTATTTGTGTATAATAGATATTCGGGATGTTGAGTTTGGACGTGTGGGAGTGTGAATGTGATGTGCGAATGCGTGGTTGAGGTTGAGTGAAAATAGTTGGCTGATTGTTAGGGTGGTATACAATAAATGTCGTCGTCATTGTTCCTCTGGTGTTTGTGTTAGGTTTGTGTTAGTGTGGGTCGGGTGTATCTCGAGTGGTAGCACTCATAGTTCGCGCCCCGGAAGCGGGGGGCGTGACACCCCTGATAGTCGAAACATCCAAATAGAAGCATGCGGACCGTTTTGCTGGATTGATGCGATAACTTCCCCTAAGACAGGGAACAAACAGACAGGCGTCTACAGCGCAGTTTACCCAGGATGAGCAGCTCAGACTGGGGAGGTAAGTGAGGCCACTCCTTGCAAGCAAGAGGCATAACTCTCATAACTCTCATGAAGGCCTCGGGGGCTCAGAAGAACATATGCCTCTTGCAGATGGAAGGCATTGACTGAACCGCAATTCCCGTGATCTGCGTGCTGTAGCCGGACTCGTTGACTTGTTAATTTAGAGATAGTGTCCACTGTCAATAGCAAGTAATACATGTCATAGCCATGGTGAATTTGTTTTGTCTATTTATATGCCTTGGGAAGAGAAGGCAGCTGTCGGAGGAGCGTGGTGCGGATGGCGAAGCCAACTCCGTGTACCCTGTTTATAACCTCACCCACAAATCTTGATTTGCTAAGCACGCATGAACAGGCATGAGTTGGCATGGTTACTGGCAAGAGAAAATTACGTGCACATCGGCCCTGGTATCCGAAATCTGAAGCTTCCGTTTATTCAGTTCCAGTGACCAAAGAATAAGTACAAATATTTATTGGGAAGACTCGATCTGACTCACGTATCATGGAGGTCAGGTTCTGACGTACAGTCTCCATCTGCTGTCTCAGGGCCGTGTTCTCCTGATTTAGAGCCGTGTTCTCCTGATGGTAGCTGGTCAGCTGGGCATCCACAAGAGCAAACTGGGCCTGCACGCCGTCTACGTTGACTGTGGCGCCCCTTTGTAAAGGGGAATCACTCCCTACACACAGACTGGCCGCGGAGGTGTTGTCTATGACACAGGTGTACTCTCCGCTGACGACTGGGTTGGGGACAGACAGCAGGAAGCGGCCGTTGTCGTAGGCAGTGCTGGGGAGGCTCTGTCTGGATGGTGTCTGTCCACATAAAACAGGACATTTTGGCGGTAAGGGGAATGTGTGTGTAGGTATCTGCTTTTCATCCTACTTGGTCCAGAGGTTATCCCCCTTGTTCATGCAATCACCGGTGTCTAAAATAACACCGGGTAGGTATCTGCTTTTCATCCTACTTGGTCCAGAGGTTATCCCTCTTGTTATGCAATCACCGGTGTCTAAAATAACACCGGGTAGATATCTGCTTTTCATCCTACTTGGTCCAGAGGTTATCCCTCTTGTTCATGCAATCACCGGTGTCTAAAATAACACCGGGTAGGTATCTGCTTTTCATCCTACTTGGTCCAGAGGTTATCCCTCTTGTTCATGCAATCACCGGTGTCTAAAATAACACCGGGTAGGTATCTGCTTTTCATCCTACTTGGTCCAGAGGTTATCCCTCTTGTTCATGCAATCACCGGTGTCTAAAATAACACCAGGTAGGTATCTGCTTTTCATCCTACTTGGTCCAGAGGTTATCCCTCTTGTTCATGCAATCACCGGTGTCTAAAATAACACCGGGTAGGTATCTGCTTTTCATCCTACTTGGTCCAGAGGTTATCCCTCTTGTTCATGCAATCACCGGTGTCTAAAATAACACTGGGTAGGTATCTGCTTTTCATCCTACTTGGTCCAGAGGTTATCCCTCTTGTTCATGCAATCACCGGTGTCTAAAATAACACTGGGTAGGTATCTGCTTTTCATCCTACTTGGTCCAGAGGTTATCCCTCTTGTTCATGCAATCACCGGTGTCTAAAATAACACCGGGTAGGTATCTGCTTTTCATCCTACTTGGTCCAGAGGTTATCCCTCTTGTTCATGCAATCACCGGTGTCTAAAATAACACCGGGTAGGTATCTGCTTTTCATCCTACTTGGTCCAGAGGTTATCCCTCTTGTTCATGCAATCACCGGTGTCTAAAATAACACCGGGTAGGTATCTGCTTTTCATCCTACTTGGTCCAGAGGTTATCCCTCTTGTTCATGCAATCACCGGTGTCTAAAATAACACCGGGTAGGTATCTGCTTTTCATCCTACTTGGTCCAGAGGTTATCCCTCTTGTTCATGCAAACACCGGTGTCTAAAATAACACCGGGTAGGTATCTGCTTTTCATCCTACTTGGTCCAGAGGTTATCCCTCTTGTTCATGCAATCACCAGTGTCTAAAATAACACCGGGTAGGTATCTGCTTTTCATCCTACTTGGTCTAGAGGTTATCCCTCTTGTTCATGCAATCACCGGTGTCTAAAATAACACCGGGTAGGTATCTGCTTTTCATCCTACTTGGTCCAGAGGTTATCCCTCTTATTCATGCAATCACCGGTGTCTAAAATAACACCGGGTAGGTATCTGCTTTCATCCTACTTGGTCCAGAGGTTATCCCTCTTGTTCATGCAATCACCGGTGTCTAAAATAACACCGGGTAGGTATCTGCTTTTCATCCTACTTGGTCCAGAGGTTATCCCTCTTGTTCATGCAATCACCGGTGTCTAAAATAACACCGGGTAGGTATCTGCTTTTCATCCTACTTGGTCCAGAGGTTATCCCTCTTGTTCATGCAATCACCGGTGTCTAAAATAACACCGGGTAGGTATCTGCTTTTCATCCTACTTGGTCCAGAGGTTATCCTACTTGTTCATGCAATCACCGGTGTCTAAAATAACACCGGGTAGGTATCTGCTTTTCATCCTACTTGGTCCAGAGGTTATCCCTCTTGTTCATGCAATCACCGGTGTCTAAAATAACACCGGGTAGGTATCTGCTTTTCATCCTACTTGGTCCAGAGGTTATCCCTCTTGTTCATGCAATCACCGGTGTCTAAAATAACACCGGGTAGGTATCTGCTTTTCATCCTACTTGGTCCAGAGGTTATCCCTCTTGTTCATGCAATCACCGGTGTCTAAAATAACACCGGGTAGGTATCTGCTTTTCATCCTACTTGGTCCAGAGGTTATCCCTCTTGTTCATGCAATCACCGGTGTCTAAAATAACACCGGGTAGGTATCTGCTTTTCATCCTACTTGGTCCAGAGGTTATCCCTCTTGTTCATGCAATCACCGGTGTCTAAAATAACACTGGGTAGGTATCTGCTTTTCATCCTACTTGGTCCAGAGGTTATCCCTCTTGTTCATGCAATCACCGGTGTCTATAATAACACCGGGTAGGTATCTGCTTTTCATCCTACTTGGTCCAGAGGTTATCCCTCTTGTTCATACAATCACCGGTGTCTAAAATAACACCGGGTAGGTATCTGCTTTTCATCCTACTTGGTCCAGAGGTTATCCCTCTTGTTCATACAATCACCGGTGTCTAAAATAACACCGGGTAGGTATCTGCTTTTCATCCTACTTGGTCCAGAGGTTATCCCTCTTGTTCATGCAATCACCGGTGTCTAAAATAAACCCGGGTAGGTATCTGCTTTTCATCCTACTTGGTCCAGAGGTTATCCCTCTTGTTCATGCAATCACCGGTGTCTAAAATAACACCAGTACTCAAACCAAGGGGAATCACAGCGCTGGACAGACAACAGTTAGATCCCCTGCCCCCGCCTATCAGGCACCCAATCGCCAGCCCACAGAGAAATACGCAGGTATAGAATAAGACAATCATTTCCATTCCTAATAAGAATGGATCAGGTCTCTTATATAACCCATGTCTTTCTCCGGAACTTAGGAAGTAGGCAGGAGAAACATACATACACAAACATGAAGGTGCGCTACTATATGTGGTCGGGTAAATACCCTGATTTTCCCACAGTAGATGCACAGAACATTACACAACAATGTAACGATACAAATTTTGCCTCGAGTTATACATGATACTCACAAACCAGATAGGTGAGGCTAGCGCTGGCAGAATTGTCAGTACTCAAACCAAGGGGAATCACAGCGCTGGACAGACAACAGTTAGATCCCCTGCCCCCGCCTATCAGGCACCCAATCGCCAGCCCACAGAGAAATACGCAGGTATAGAATAAGACAATCATTTCCATTCCTAATAAGAATGGATCAGGTCTCTTATATAACCCATGTCTTTCTCCGGAACTTAGGAAGTAGGCAGGAGAAACATACATACACAAACATGAAGGTGCGCTACTATATGTGGTCGGGTAAATACCCTGATTTTCCCACAGTAGATGCACAGAACATTACACAACAATGTAACGATACAAATTTTGCCTCGAGTTATACATGATACTCACAAACCAGATAGGTGAGGCTAGCGCTGGCAGAATTGTCAGTACTCAAACCAAGGGGAATCACAGCGCTGGACAGACAATTCTGCCAGCGCTAGCCTCACCTATCTGGTTTGTGAGTATCATGTATAACTCGAGGCAAAATTTGTATCGTTACATTGTTGTGTAATGTTCTGTGCATCTACTGTGGGAAAATCAGGGTATTTACCCGACCACATATAGTAGCGCACCTTCATGTTTGTGTATGTATGTTTCTCCTGCCTACTTCCTAAGTTCCGGAGAAAGACATGGGTTATATAAGCGACCTGATCCATTCTTATTAGGAATGGAAATGATTGTCTTATTCTATACCTGCGTATTTCTCTGTGGGCTGGCGATTGGGTGCCTGATAGGCGGGGGCAGGGGATCTAACTGTTGTCTGTCCAGCGCTGTGATTCCCCTTGGTTTGAGTACTGACAATTCTGCCAGCGCTAGCCTCACCTATCTGGTTTGTGAGTATCATGTATAACTCGAGGCAAAATTTGTATCGTTACATTGTTGTGTAATGTTCTGTGCATCTACTGTGGGAAAATCAGGGTATTTACCCGACCACATATAGTAGCGCACCTTCATGTTTGTGTATGTATGTTTCTCCTGCCTACTTCCTAAGTTCCGGAGAAAGACATGGGTTATATAAGAGACCTGATCCATTCTTATTAGGAATGGAAATGATTGTCTTATTCTATACCTGCGTATTTCTCTGTGGGCTGGCGATTGGGTGCCTGATAGGCGGGGGCAGGGGATCTAACTGTTGTCTGTCCAGCGCTGTGATTCCCCTTGGTTTGAGTACTGACAATTCTGCCAGCGCTAGCCTCACCTATCTGGTTTGTGAGTAAAATAACACCGGGTAGGTATCTGCTTTTCATCCTACTTGGTCCAGAGGTTATCCCTCTTGTTCATGCAATCACCGGTGTCTAAAATAACACCGGGTAGGTATCTGCTTTTCATCCTACTTGGTCCAGAGGTTATCCCTCTTGTTCATGCAATCACCGGTGTCTAAAATAACACCGGGTAGGTATCTGCTTTTCATCCTACTTGGTCCAGAGGTTATCCCTCTTGTTCATGCAATCACCGGTGTCTAAAATAACACCGGGTAGGTATCTGCTTTTCATCCTACTTGGTCCAGAGGTTATCCCTCTTGTTCATGCAATCACCGGTGTCTAAAATAACACCGGGTAGGTATCTGCTTTTCATCCTACTTGGTCCAGAGGTTATCCCTCTTGTTCATGCAATCACCGGTGTCTAAAATAACACCGGGTAGGTATCTGCTTTTCATCCTACTTGGTCCAGAGGTTATCCCTCTTGTTCATGCAATCACCGGTGTCTAAAATAACACCGGGTAGGTATCTGCTTTTCATCCTACTTGGTCCAGAGGTTATCCCTCTTGTTCATGCAATCACCGGTGTCTAAAATAACACCGGGTAGGTATCTGCTTTTCATCCTACTTGGTCCAGAGGTTATCCCTCTTGTTCATGCAATCACCGGTGTCTAAAATAACACCGGGTAGGTATCTGCTTTTCATCCTACTTGGTCCAGAGGTTATCCCTCTTGTTCATGCAATCATCGGTGTCTAAAATAACACCGGGTAGGTATCTGCTTTTCATCCTACTTGGTCCAGAGGTTATCCCTCTTGTTCATGCAATCACCGGTGTCTAAAATAACACCGGGTAGGTATCTGCTTTTCATCCTACTTGGTCCAGAGGTTATCCCTCTTGTTCATGCAATCACCGGTGTCTAAAATAACACCGGGTAGGTATCTGCTTTTCATCCTACTTGGTCCAGAGGTTATCCCTCTTGTTCATGCAATCACCGGTGTCTAAAATAACACCGGGTAGGTATCTGCTTTTCATCCTACTTGGTCCAGAGGTTATCCCTCTTGTTCATGCAATCACCGGTGTCTAAAATAACACCGGGTAGGTATCTGCTTTTCATCCTACTTGGTCCAGAGGTTATCCCTCTTGTTCATGCAATCATCGGTGTCTAAAATAACACCGGGTAGGTATCTGCTTTTCATCCTACTTGGTCCAGAGGTTATCCCTCTTGTTCATGCAATCACCGGTGTCTAAAATAACACCGGGTTACCCTGTTCATTGTCAGCTGGCGCAGACTGAGTTTCTGCAATCTTGGTTAATTGAGGACCGAAAACCCCTCTCTGGCAAAGGAACATGGATTCAGAGTGGTGTCAGCAAGAGGCATAGATCCTCATGAACCTCCGCAACTACGGGGGCTCTTGAGGATCTGTGCCTCTTGCAGGTGGGTGGTGTTCAACTTAGATCGCCCCTAAACGGGTTAATACTTTAATAGGTTGCTATGACGCATGTGTTGTCTTGTTTTCTCCATGAAGTAACGAGAGTCCTATTGAATCACTCTTTTTAAATCCCTTTTATTTATAAAAGGGACTTTTTAGGACGGGTCGCGGTGGGGCGAATTTAATAGCATGTCCATGATGTCAAAGGCGGGCAGGCTTAAACCTCTGGCAACTCAAGTAACAAGATACAAATTAAGTCATGTCTAGTTACGCTAACCTCGCTGCTGAACGTACATTTGGCGCAAAGCGCCGTATGTGCATGTGTATGTGTGTGCGTGTGTGTGCGCACGCGCGCGTATGTATGTAAACAAGAGAATCACCGATATTGCTGTACACACAAGCTTGAAACTTGGCGAAATACGGGCTAAGAGAACCTCCGAGCATATTGTAATTGAATGTCTCATTGAAGACATAAACAACCGTTTACAGGAAGTCGGTTGACCTAGAGTAGAGTCCGTAATTGTTGTCAGATTTACTTGAAATTTTGGATATTGTTAGTTTGAAGACAGAAATTGGATAAAGTCGTTAGCCAGCTTTGTATCCTTGCAACTTCTTCCTTCCTCCTCAAGGAAAGGAATTGCTGTTTGTCTATTCGTCGGCGTTTCTGTAGCTATTTTCTTATTTGCAGGGTGGGGAAGCTACCCCACGCCCAACCCCTTTACTAGGAGGACCAGGGGTTTTCTGTCGGGGTCTCCTTCCCTTAGACCATGTTGGTTCACGGCACCTTATTTCATTCGGTGCACCCCTCTCGCGAGGGACCCCTTATCCACCACCCAGGGGACGAGCTTCAACGCCATATGGTCCCTGCACGAGGTTCAACTTCTTCAGTAAAAATTAATTCTTTTTCCCCACAAAAATTAAAACAGTACAAGGCCTTGACTTCTAGAGAAATTCAGATAGTGGCGGTGACGTAAAAGAGGCAACTCCGTCATCACGAAGACATGCATAATTATAATGGGTAGACCATCGAAAACCGATGATGTCGTCATTGTGCATGACTTCGATTTGTGGGTGCGAGTGTGGCTGGCCAAGCCAATCCTGGAGCCACACCTGCAAGGGTAATGGGGGCACTGGAACGTAACTGTGGGGAGAGTCGATGCTGTCTTTCTGCAAGCTCTGGCACTGGTGATCCGTTCGCGCCGATTGTGTTCAAAGAGCGTGCAAGCTTTCCTGGTGGCGGCACGCCAGCCGGATTTGTCTTGTGCTTGTGCTTCAAGTTCCTTTACTGGGAAGACGCAGTACTTGAGGCTGTCTCTTATGCAGTCTTTGAAGCGTTTCTTTGGCCGTCCTTGCTTCCTGTGGCTTTTTGAGAGTGCACCATACAGGAGTTGGCGTGGCATGCGAGAATCATCCATGCGTATGACATGATCTGTCCAGCGGAGTTGTGTCTTTAAGATCAAGGCTTCAACACTCACTAAGCCATCATTGTCCAGGACTTCCAGGTTTGTCACCTTGTCTTGCCATTTGACACCCATGAGTGAGCGCAGGGATCTCATGTGGAAACGTTCGAGCTGTTTGAGGTGCTTTCTGTACAGCGTCCATGACTCGTAGCCATAGAGGAGGCTGGGGAGGACTACTGCCTTGTAGATTTTGATCTTGGTGGAGAGCTTGACGTTGTTGTTATTCAACACACGAGTGCGCAGGCGACCCAGGGCTTGGCTGGCTTTGCTGATGCGAGCTGCGATCTCCTTGTCGATATCACCGTCAGAAGAGATGATGCTCCCAAGGTACCTGAACTGGTCGACAGTCTTCAGCTCGGTGCCTTCGATATACACTTTGGGTGGGGGGAGCTCTTGTGCCTGGGGCCGGTTGGTGCAGGACCTCGGTCATGCTGAGACTGATGGTGAGGCCAAACAGTTGTGAGGCTTCCGAGAACCTTTTGACGATGGTCTGGAGGTCAAACTCCGTGTGTGCCATCAGCGCACAGTCATCGGCAAAAAGCGCATCTAGGATCAGTCTCTCGATGGTCTTGGTCTTGGGGTTCAGTCGACGGAGGTCGAAGAGAGAGCCATCTAGTCTGTACTTTAGGTACACTCCCTTCTCAATGTCACGTACTGCATGGGTCAGGACACACGTGAAGAACAGTTTGAGCAAGAACAAAACCTTGTTTCGCAACGTTGGAAATGTCGAAGGGTGCGGATGTGTCGCCGTTTGACTGGACAACTCCTACCATTCCATTATGGAAGAGGCGGATGATGTTGGTGAACTTCCTGGGGCAGCCGAGCTTTGCGAGGATGACCCAAAGCGCTTCTCTGTTCACGGTGTCGAATGTTTTGGTCAGATCTATGAAGACAGCGTAGAGGTCCATGTGCTGCTCAATGCATTTCTCCTGAGCCTGTCGCACAGAGAAGACCATGTCGACTGTGCTGCGGTCGGGTCTGAAGCCACACTGAGCCTCTGGGAGTGCTTCCTCAGATACAGAGCTGATCAGGCGGTTGAGGATGACTCTCGCGAGGATCTTGCGAGCAATTGACAAAAGTGAGATCCCTCGGTAATTGGCACAGTCTCCTTTGCTGCCCTTGTTCTTGAACAAAGAAACGATTGTAGCATCTCTAAATTCCTGTGGCATGTTCTCCTCTGCCCAGATGCATGTCAGAATGTTGAGGAAGGCGTCAAGGGTCTCAGGTCCAGCTGCTTTGACGAGCTCTGCGGGGATGCCGTCCATGCCTGCAGCCTTGCCGGAGCTAGTCTGGAGCTAGTCCGCTTTCTTGACCTCGTCCAGGGTTGGCGGGAGGTCAAGGTCATCCAGTGTCGGCTTCTGGGGAATAATGTCCAGGGCCGCGGGATCGACAGTGGAAGGCAGGTTCAGCAGATTTGAGAAGAGTTCTCTCCAGCGCTCAGTGATGCTGCCTTTGTCCTTTGGCAAGGTGAAGCCGTCGGAGGAAAAGAGAGGGGTTGTGCTGGGTCTGGCAGTGGCGTAGACAGCTTTCATAGCACTGAAAAACTCAGTGGAGTTACTAGATTCAGCAAAGTGTTCAAGTTCGTTTGCTTTGCTGTCCCACCAGGTGTCCTGCATTTTGCGGAGCTCTCTCTGGGCTTTTCTCTGGAGGTGTTTGAAGCGGTCTTTCTTGGACAAGGAGTTGATGTCGTTCTGCCACTCGATGAAGGCACTGCGCTTTTGCTCCAGTAGCTTGTTGATCTCTTCATTGTTCTCATCGAACCAATTCTGGTGTACCCTCTGCTTGGGTCCAAGCGCGTCTTTGGCAGACTCCGTCACCATACCCTTGAACTGGTTCCACATTTCAGTTGGGTTGCCAGTCATCGGTCCATGGGCAGTTAGCAGGTCATCAAGGTGGGACTGGAAGTTTTCCTTGACGTCCGGGCACTTCAGCTTGGCCAGGTTGAATGAAGGTCGGGTGAGCTTCTTCCTCTTCCTGTGTGCTGGTGCAATGTGCAGGTTGAGGACAGACCGCAGCAGCCGATGGTCGGTTCAGCACTCGGCTCCTCTCAAGGCTCTGGTGATTCTGACATCACGAGTATCCCGCTGGCGGACAATGACGTAGTCTATGAGATGCCACTGCTTGGACCTGGGATGCATCCATGTTGTCTTGTACTTACTAGCTAGCCTGAAGATGGTCTTGGTGATGGCGAGTCCATTCTCAGCGCACAATGTCAGCAGCAGCAGGCCATTGCTGCTCATCTTGCCCAGCCCGTGTGGGCCCATCACTCCTTCCAGCAGTCACATTCGCGCCCAACTCGAGCATTCAAGTCACCAAGCACGATGAGTTGTTACTTGCAGGGGTGGACTTCAGGAGGGAGTCGAGGCTCTCATAGAACGCCTCCTTGTCGTCATCGGCGTTGGTGAATGTCGGAGCATAGGCGCTGATGATAGTGACATGTCGGGTGTGGGAGATGGGGAAACGGAGCTTCATCACTCGTTCGCTGATGCCAGTGGGAAGAGAAGGCAGCTGTCGGAGGAGCGTGGTGCGGATGGCGAAGCCAACTCCGTGTATCCTGTCCTCGTTCTCAGCTTTGCCCTTAAAGAAAAAGGTGTACCCACCCTCTGGTTCACAGATCGATCCTTCGTCAGCAAATCTGGTTTCACTAAGAGCCGCAATGTCGATTTTATATCTCGCCAGCTCCCTGGCTATGAGGGCTGTTCTTCTGTGTGGTCTCTTCGTCTGATCTCTGTCCAACAGGGTTCGTACGTTCCACGTACCGAGAATAATTTTCCTTCTTTGTTTTTCTTTTCGACCGCATAAAAGGGTTAAACCGCCAGCCGCGGTAAGCTGACCGGTTTGTGTAGGGCAGGCAATGTTTGGAACACCTTTTCCAGTTCCCTCCCTTACTAGGGTGAGCAGTGCTGTCCTGAAGAGGGCCGCTCAGTCGCCTGGGATGCTGCCGAACTTTCCTGCTGCCCCTGGTACAGGGAAGAGCGACCACTGGTCCACAGACCGCCTACGCGCAGGTTCGGAGCTGCGACTCTCAGTAGTAACCTCTACCTGTCGGTTCGCCCGTTCCCCATCGCCGCAGGGCTTTTGGAGGAGGCAGAAGAAAAAAGAAGATGAAGAAGCAGATTTGGTGAAGTTGAAGATCCACGCACAAAACCTGCGCGTGAAGGAGATTTTGGTGGAGAAGCTGTTGCGCTGGAGCACACCCTCTCGGCCGCAGAAATCAGAGTCCAGTGGCACAATGAGACGTTACAACTGGTAACTTCCTTGGCTGCAGTGGAAGGCCATGTCTTCTTCTGTGCTCTGACATGCCCTATGCACTCCACAGTGCACTGCTGACCCGCCCTCTTCGCCGTTGAACCCTTGATTGAGTTTGCTCCGCCCAGTCGGTCGGTGACAGACTTTGCATGCTAGGACGAGAAAGTCCTACCTCACCAAGGGTTTGAGACCCCCGGTTTCCCCTCATCTGGTTTAGCCAGCCAGTCGAAGCTGTTGCCTGTGGTGTGGCCGCTGCGCATGCTGCAGCTACGTGGAGCCACAAGTGAGAGTTGAGTGTCAAAGTGGGGACCTAAACTGGTGGACTACTCTCTAACATTCATGACGACTTTATAGGTGAAACCCCCTCCTTGAATACTCCAGACACCACTGCATAATTGTAATACTCTAAATATGACGTAATTCCTCTCTCTCTCTCTCTCTCTCTCTCTTTCTCTCTCTCTCTCTCTCTCTCTCTCTCTCTCTCTCTCTCTCTCTCTCTCTCTCTCTCTCTCTCTCTCTCTCTCTCTCTCTCTCTCTCTCTCTCTCTCTCTCTCTCTCTCTCTCTCTCTCTCTCTCTCTCTCTCTCTCTCTCTCTCTCTCTCAATCTCACACACAGACATGCGCGCATCTCCAAGAGGCGCATGAGGATCAATGTATCTTGCAGATCTTTGGAGCGCGCGCGCACGCACTGACACACACACACACTGTTACGATTGTGGTTGTGTTATCCTGTGAGAGCGTGTGTGTGTTATTCGTAGGTAACGATCCGATGTTTATTTGAGCTTTCACGGTTACGATTCACGTGCCTTTTTAGTAAGATTTTCTTTTGTTCGTGAGTAGAGCCGTTTTCGTTTTGTTATGTTTAGTCCGGAGAGTGCTAGAAGGGTCGCACTGTCTATTGGCCTCGTAAGTGTCACGTCGGTTGACATCGCAACATTTTCGCTACTTTTTGTTTTCCTGTGCGCGTGTATTGAGCAGCCCTTATTGTTTTGGGAATGTTCTCGTACCTTTTTGAGCTACCAGGTGATAGGGATACCATACTTTTATGTGACTTAATTATACGCTAGAATTTAGAGCTGAAGTAAGCAGCCGTGTTTTTGAGCCCGTTATAGTATTGTTTCTGGAAAGTTTATGTTAATGAGTTTCGGCTGCGTGTTTCGTTCTGATTGGTCGCGTTGTGGGCAGTGGGCAGATGTTCACATCTGCACGGGACATAGACGACCCCGCCCTCCACGAGTCGCCTGCTGCCTTGCAGGCCTGGCCGCTTGGCTGCGGAAAGGCTAAGGGAGGAAACCCCTGACATCAAAGCCCCCGTGTCTCCGGGGAAGGCTTTTGAGCCAGAGACTAGGACAAGGACAGTCTGATATAAAACCTACGACCCGAGGACCTCGATGCCATCGTCCCAGCTTGCTAGGCCATGGCAGATGAACCAAGGGTTTAAAGGGTGGGGCCAGTACTGCGCACACTGCACTCCACCAAAAAGCTCCACTGCGCAGGCTTTAGGAAACGTCCACGGACCATGACACTGACCATTCCAAGTCCTGTAGCGATGGGCGAGGGGCGAAACGGCAGGTGAAAGATGTCACTGGAAGCCGCAGTCTCAAACCTGCATGCAGGCGGTTCAGGATATTGGTCGCCTGATGTTGACCTGGGGATGACAACATCACTCGGCACACCCTGAACGACCAAGCAGCCTTCTCTAGGGACAGCACTGCTTGCTCCACACGGAGAGGGGCCTAGAAAAGGTGGCCTAACCAAAGCTCGTCCCCTCGCAACCCCAGTTGGCTAGCCGCGGTCAACGGGCATCTTCTCCTGCGGTCAAAAAACAAGAAAGAATAACGGATCCACTCTCATGACGACCACGACCGGACTCAATGTAGCAAGCTGGAACGTCCGAACCATGCTCGACAAAGCAGTTTTACACTGACTTGCGCAGCCTCCTACAGAGTACCCCAGCAGACGACAAAGTCATCATCCTTGGCGACTTCAACGCCAGAGTGGGCCAGGACTCTGAAGCCTGGAAAGGAGTCCTCGGCAAGCATGGCGTGGGGAACTGCAATGACAATGGCCGCCTACTGTTGGAGTTCTGTGCGGAGCAGCAACTGGTCATCACCAACACTACTTTTCAGCAAAAGGACATCGCAACATCGCAAAGACCACCTGGATGCATCCTCGCTCCAAACACTGGCACCTTATCGACTATGTCCTAGTGCGTCAGAGGGACCGCAGTGACGTCCTCCTCACCAGAGTGATGCCCAGCGCAGAGTGCCACACTGACCACCGCCTTGTCCGCTGCAAACTCATGCTCCACTTCAAGCCAAAACCCAAGAAATGGGGGCCCCCCAAGAAAAAGCTTGATGTTGCCAGCCTTCAGCGTGATGATGTGAAAGCTGCCTTTCAGACAGATTTACAGCGCAGGCTCAAAGACACAGCGGACCCAGTAGACTCCTCCCCTGAAACACTTTGGGAACAACTAAAAACTGCTATTGCAAAATCCTCTGCAGAAGTCTTGGGTTTCGCCAGAAAGAAGAACAAAGACTGGTTTGACGAAAACGATGTAGAGATCCAGGAACACCTAGCAAAAAAAAGAGCCGCCCATCAGGCTCACCTAGCCCAGCCTTCCTGCCCTGTGAAGAAGTCTGCCTTCCGCCTCGTCTGCAGCAGTCTCCAGCGCAAGCTCAGAGATCTCCAGAATGAGTGGTGGACCAGACTTGCACAGAGGACCCAGCTTTGCGCTGACAATGGTGACTACAGGGGTTTCTACGAAGCACTGAAAGCAGTGTATGGCCCCAGGCACCTGGTACAAAGTCCCCTGCGAAGCGCGAACGGCCAGGCACTCCTCACAGATAATACCTCCATCTTGAACCGCTGGTCGGAATACTTTCAGAGCCTCTTCAGCGCTGAGCGCACTGTTCAAGAAGCAGTCGTCCTACAAATCCCACACCTCCCAGTAACGGTTGAATTGGACGAACCGCCCACCGCTGAAGAGACCCTCAAAGCCATCCATCAGCCCAAGAGTGGCAAAGCAGCAGGCATTGATGGAATACCGCCAGAGATCTGGAAACATGGAGGCACAGCACTGCACAACAAGCTCCATGACCTCTTTCTCTGCTGCTGGGAGGAAGGAACACTACCAAAAGATCTCCGTGATGCAGTCGTTATCACCCTGTACAAGAACAAAGGCGAGAAGTCTGACTGTTCCAACTACCGGGGAATTACCCTGCTGTCCATTGCTGGGAAAATCCTTGCAAGGCTGCTCCTGAATCGGCTGGTACCTGCCATCGCTGAAGACCAACTCCCAGAGGGCCAGTGTGGCTTCAGAGCAAACAGGAGCACCACCGATATGGTCTTCGTGCTGAGACAGCTACAGGAGAAGTGCCGCGAGCAGAACAAAGGGCTGTACGTAACGTTTGTCGACCTAACAAAAGCGTTCGACACTGTGAGCAGGCAAGGCATGTGGCAGATCCTGGAGCGACTTGGCTGTCCCCCAAAGTTCCTCAACATGATTGTCCAGCTACACGAGGACCAGCAAGGCCAGGTCAGACTCAACAATGACCTCTCAGAACCATTCCCTATTCTCAACGGTGTAAAGCAGGGCTGCGTGCTGGCACCGACCCTCTTCACCATCTTTTTTAGCATGATGTTGAAGCAGGCCACAGTGGACCTCAATGATGACGATGCAGTGTACATCAGGTATCGTCTCGATGGCAGCCTGTTCAACCTCAGACGACTGCAGGCCCACACGAAAACCCTAGACCAACTGATTCGCGAGCTGCTTTTTGCTGATGATGCTGCCCTCGTTGCACACACAGAGAGAGCCCTGCAGCGCATCACGTCTTGCTTCGCAGATGCTGCCCAGCTCTTTGGACTCGAGGTCAGTCTTAAAAAGACAGAGGTCCTCCATCAGCCGGCACCCAAGACAGTGTACCGCCCTCCTCACATCACCATCGGCGAGTCTGAACTAAAGTCAGTGCACCAGTTTACTTACCTTGGCTGCATTATCACGTCGGACGCCAAGCTGGACAAGGAGCTTGACAGCAGGCTGGCAAAAGCGAACAGCGCTTTCGGGCGACTTTTTAAGCGGGTGTGGCACAATCAGCAGCTGAAAACAGGCACCAAGATCAGCGTGTACAGAGCTGTGGTCCTCACCACCCTGTTGTATGGTTCCGAGTCCTGGGCCCTCTACCGCAGCCAACTACGACTCCTCGAACGCTTCCACCAGCGCTGCCTGCGTACCATCCTGGGCATTCACTGGAGTGACTATGTCACCAACGTCGAGGTCCTTGAACGGGCTGAAACTGTGAGCATCGAGGCTTTGCTGCTGCGGACACAGCTCCGCTGGGCGGGGCATGTCTCCAGGATGGAGGATCATCGCCTACCAAAGATCACCCTGTTCGGCGAGCTTGCTACTGGACACCGTGACAGAGGGGCACCAAAGAAGAGATACAAAGACTGTCTCAAGAAGTCACTTAGTGCCTGCCAAATCGACCACCACCAGTGGTCTTCGCTTGCTGCGGACCGTGACACCTGGCGCTCCACCATTTACAAGGCAGCTGTCTCCTTTGAGGACTCTCACAGAGCTAGCCTTAAGGACAAGCGGCTCAGGAGAAAAAACAGAGATGCCGCAGCTCAGAACCCTGGCCATACCTTCCCCTGCAGCCACTGCGGTCGAACCTGCCTGTCTCGGATTGGCCTCCGCAGCCACGAACAAGCCTGCAGACGTCGTGGGCAACTCCTATAAAATCTTCGTTCGCGAAGTCAAGCCAAGAGAGAGATAGTATTGTTTCTGGAAAGTTTATGTTAATGAGTTTCGGCTGCGTGTTTCGTTCTGATTGGTCGCGTTGTATGATTTGCATAGACGGTTCTAGAATTTCATAGTATTATATAAGGAGGGCGCTGGGAAAGCCCGTTAGTACATTGTCTTGCTTTGTCAGTTGTAGAGACACGTAGTTTATTGGGAGTATGAGAAACTTTGTGTCGCCGTGCGGACATTGCAGAAGAGACTTTGTATCAGTAGTTTGTGCATTTGAAAGTGCATTATTGTGTGGATATCGCATCGCTGAATTAATTATTGTTGGAACTGTTACTCCAGTATTGTCTACATCCTAAAGCCACGTGTGACGGATTGCAGCTGAACGAGGTTTATTTTAAAGAACTCTACGTGTGTGTGTCTGGTGTGTTTATCATACTTCGACTACAGCTCCACCACGTAACATTTTGGCGACCCCGACGACTAGGCCTCTTCAGTTGGTTCAGTGGAAAGGGTAGCAGGAGAAAACAGCCAGTAGTGAAAAGCAGAGATGGCGACATCGGAGATGGAGATATTCCTGAAAATTGGAAAGGAATGTGGACTCGAAGGAGCTCAACTCCTCGAGTTTGTAAAAGAGAGAGAGAAGGAGAGACTGGAGAGAGAGGAGAAAGAAGAAAAAAGACGAGAGAGAAAAGAAAAGGAGAGACTAGAGAGAGAGGAGAAAGAAGAAAAGAGACGAGAGAGAGAAGAAAAGGAGAGACTGGAGAGAGAGGAGAAAGAAGAAAAGAGACGAGAGAAAGAAGAAAAAGAGAGATTGGAAAGAGAAGAAAGAGCCAAAGAGCGTGAAATTTGGAAACTCGAATTCAAGCAAAAGAGGTGGAGAGGCAGCGACAACACGAAATTCATCTGAAGCAGATGGAGATAGAGGCACAGAGCCAGAGAACTAATGAAGCAACTGCATTAGCGAACAGAGACCAAACAGCCCGTGCACCAAAACTTCCACCTTTCATTGAAAATTCAGATAAGATGGACGCTTATCTGGAGCGATTCGAGCGCTTCGCAAATAGCAACAATTGGAAACAAGAGACTTGGGCTATTAAACTGAGCGCACTTCTAACTGGCAAAGCGCTTGAATTTTACACCCGTTTGCCAAGAGAAGAAGCCGAAGATTATACTCAGTTGAAAGCCGCCCAGCTTCGTACCCTTTCAACTTCTTCAGTAAAAATTATTTCTTGTAAGAAAAAAATTTAAAACAGTAAAAACTAGATGGGATGAACCATAACCCACAAAGTCCCTTCTATATGAGAGCTGTCCTCGCTGTCAAGTGTCTCTACTTTTTGTCTTTGACGCACGCATGCACTAACACACACAACCACATCGGCGCGCTTTCATAAGAGCATGTAGGTGACCCGTGTACTTAGTATATCATGTAGCTGGGTAAAGTCAACCTGATTTCACACAAATTATAGCAAGACTGAAACTGCACCGTGAAATTCTAGTTTTGTCACCATTTCCTCAAGCCTATGAAGCCTACGCTCTCCTGCGGCGTTATACAGGGGTCCGTCCTGGGCCCGTTCCTTTTCACACTCTACAGCTCTCCCCTGTCCATCATCATCCAGTCTCACCACATACACCACCACCTCTACGCTGACGACTCACAACTACTAGACAAAGACAAACTCGACAACACTCAGTCAATACTGACTCGCACGGCTGACTGCTACGAAGACGTGAAACACTGGATGACAGCAAACAAGCTTAAACTGAACGACAACAAAAAGGAAGCCAGAAACTTTTCCATCTCCCTCCCTCTCTCCACCTTCAACTCGACAGCACCCCCTTCTCCCTCTCAAGAACCTCGGCGTTATCCTCGATTCCTCTCTGTCCATGACCAGCTTCGTCTCCGCCACGGCCCAGGCATGCTATTTCCACCTCCGCCGCATCAGTCAGATCAGAAAATACCTCACTACTGAAGCTGCCACCAAACTTGCTGTCTCTCTCATCCTATCCCGCATCGACTACTGCAACTCTCTCTTTTCCAGCCTCCCTCACTCCACCACTTTCACTCTGCAGCGCATCCAGAACAATGCTGCCCGCCTCGTCCTCAGAAAGAAAAAATCCGACCACATCACTCCCCTGTTCAAACTCATTCACTGGCTTCCCATCCCCCAACGCATCCAATACAAGATTCTGTCTCTCTGCTACAAATCCCTGAACAAATACGCTCCTACCTATCTTTCCAACTTACTTCACCCCTACACTCCTTCCCGCTCCCTCCGCTCCGCTTCCGAACCTCTCCGCCTCCTCATCCCCCGCACCAAACTCCCCACTTTCGGCCCCCGCTCCTTCTCAGTCTACGGTCCATCCACTTGGAACACTCTCCCACTCTCTCTCCGTCAGAAACACTCGCTCTCCTCCTTCCAGTCCGCCCTCAAAACTCACCTCTTCGACAGTTGTAGCACTATATCACCACACTCCCCACCCCAAGCTGACTGTCGTAATGTATTTCACTATTTGTGGTACTTGAGTCATTGCCTAAAGCGTGCGCATGCGTGCGCGAGTTGTGAGTGCGCACTTAGAGTTATAACTATTATAAGATATTCGCATTATACATACCGTAATTATTATTATTATTCAAGTGAAACTCATATGACGTAACATCTAAAACTATAAATTACGTCATGACGAAAGACAAACCAACGACGCGTATGTCCTGCGCCCCTTTTAGAACTCGCTGACGCATTGGCAGATCTGCGAGACTTTTTCAATAGAAGATAATTCAACATCAGAATCAGGTCAAATCTACAAAATGTAGAGACCATTGACAGCGAGGACAGCTCTCATATAGAAGGGACTTTGTGGGTTATGGTTCACCTTATCTTGTTTTTTGAACACAACTTTGACTATTTGCCTGGGTAGAGGCGAACAGTATGCATAGAGGGTGGGGGCGGGAGGGGGGGGGAGAGTGGTAGGGTGGGGTGGATATGAGTTGGGGTAGCGCACCTTCCAGACCACCCTGGCCCTGGCTGACCACACCGGCAGGAAGTGACCACAGGCCAACTGGATGTGAAACTGTTGAGTGGAGTTGTCGTATACAGCGTCCGCTAACATCTCCACGTGAAGCTGGCCGTCAGTCGTCACACCCTGGTCTGGAACACACACACATACACAGGGAGAATTACAAATACTGATACTAGCACAGTGACGTGACACAGGGAGAATTACAAATACTGATACTAGCGCAGTGACGTGACACAGGGAGAATTACAAATACTGATACTAGCGCAGTGACCTGACACAGTGGAGGCATTGCCCCAGAAAGCGAGTTTTTTTGTTGTTGAGACAATCACCTCAGGAATATTCCAGAGAATCGCCAATAACGCTTCTGTCGCAGAGTCGGCACCGAGGGCAGGTTGCATGAGTGAGCTTAGTCCTGCCCCAGCCACTAAGCACGGTGCTCCGCTGGACCCAGAAGTGTAAAAAGCACTACCTTGCAAAGGATAAATGATCTGCGGAATGATTTTCTGCGTATTTTTTCTTTACCGATTTTTTGGACTGTTTGATCGGTTCCATACATCTGTCCTGTATACTGAACTGGTGTCGGCTTCACTTGGCGAACGACTCTGTCAAATGGGTGCTGGTGTGCGATGTTGGATTGTACGACTTTGTCAAACGGGTGCTGGTGTGCGATGTTGAATTGTACGACTCTGTCAAATGGGTGCTGGTGTGCGATGTTGGATTGTGTTACGTGGTTCAATCGTGGTTGTAGTATGATATCACACCAGACAGCACGCACGTAGAGTTCTTTTAAATAAACCTCCGTTCAGCTGCAATCCGTCACACGTGGCTTCAGGATGTAGACAATACTGGAGTAACAGTTCCAACAATATTTTATTACAGCGATGCGATCTCCACAAAATACGTTCACAAATACACCAACACCGTCTTCTCAGCAAAATGTCCACACTTTGACACAATGCGCCTCTCATACAATGTACATCAGCATTCACTGCAGGTCTCCGTTACTGACAATGAAGCACGGTATCTTGCATAACGCTCTCTCAATATCAAAGCGTTTTACGATACAATGCAATTCTACAACTGAACACTGTACCGACGCTGTTACATCGCAATTCTACAACTGAACAATGTACAGACTCTGTTACATCGCAATCCTACGACTGAACAATGTACACGGATGCTTCCTAGCACTACTCTTTTATAGTGGTATGTTTTCTAGCACAATCGAGCACAATCGTATAGCACAACCAATCAGAACAAACTACGTAACTAAAACTCAAAGGTACATTCTTACTGGAACAATCTGTAAATATCTGGCTGTTATTCATTCGCTCTAAAATTAGGTGAATCTCCACTCGTCCTAACTTCACGCATGCGTATACTAAACAGGTCGCGACCTTGACCGTTCAAACTTTGGTAAACACGGATCAGTGCAAAAGTACTGAAAGCTAAGCGACACGCGTCGTAAACAAATGAATTCTCGTGCGGCTTCTAGACCTTTCGTGACTCAACTCCGTGCGGCAACAGATAATCCACACCGCACTATTCATAAACGAAAGTGAAATTCTCAAAAAAGGTACGTGATTAGAAATCGTGATAGCTCAAATAAAACGTCGGATCGTTACCTACGATTTATGCACGCACGCTCTCACAAAACAACACAACGACAATCGTAACAGATTGTACGACTCTGTCAAATGGGTGCTGGTATGCAATGTTGGATTGTACGACTCTGTCAAATGGGTGCTGGTGTGCGATGTTTTATTGTATGACTCTGTCAAATGGGTGGTGGTGTGCGGTGTTGGATTGTACGACTCTGTCAAATGGGTGCTGGTGTGCGATGTTGGATTGTACGACTCTGTCAAATGGGTGCTGGTGTGCGATGTTGGATTGTACGACTCTGTCAAATGGGTGCTGGTGTGCGATGTTGGATTGTACGACTTTGTCAAATGGATGCTGGTGTGCGATGTTGGATTGCACGACTCTGTCAAATGGATGCTGGTATGCCATGTTTTATTGTACGACTCTGTCAAATGGATGCTGTAAGGTCCACAATCACAGATCGGCACACACATTGAAACAGCCACAGTCAGCATACGGCTTCTGTTTTAGTAGTAAATAAATTCATACTACCATGAAGTGTGTCAGTAAATGCGCGTGTTTCACGTGCACGTGCTTGTTGGGCTCAGCTCGCGGCGACACTTTTCTCTGAACCGATTGTAAATGAGATAAAGCGCCCACACAATGTGCTGTGTTTATTATTATTATTATTATTATTATTATTATTATTATTATTATTATTATTATTATTATTATTATTATTATTATTATTATTATTATTATTATTATTATTATTGTTGTTGTTGTTGTTGTCATTATTATTATCATTATTATTATTGATTTCTGGTTGTACATTTATTTCTCACAGTGATTGAGCCTCACCTGATACTTGCACCTGCACCGTGTTCACCTGTCTGACGATTGTCCCGTGTAGATCCAGGTTGACGTGAACGGAGTAGGTTCCAGCGTCCGCTGTGGCCACGTGTTGTAGACGGATACCGGCGTTAGCGATGAACTGCATATGTTGGGAGGAACCCGGAGCCGCGAAAAATACGCCCATGACTTGTGTGGCCAACAGCGTCTCACTTCCACCTAGAAATTAACTCATTCGAGGCGTGCTGCGTATGGTTACGCGGCAAAATGCGGCAAAATGCCGCGTATCCACATGCGGCACGTCTCGAACGATTAACCCATTCAGTCCGACGCACGCATTTCCTAAATTTTGGAGGCGTCATCTAATGACTATGCACCTGTTGCAGGAGATGGATCGACCATGATAATTCTAGGGCAGTGCCAGATTAGCTTGGCGCCGACAGGCTTCAAGCTAATCTGGCACTACCCTTAAATTATCAAGGTCGACCCATCTCCTGCTGTAGTGCGTCAGGGCTGAATATGTTAAAACAAGCAACAACATGCGCGACAAAGTGATGCTGACAACGATCAATGTGCCATAGTTCCAGGTCACTGTGCTCTTTATGACCGTCTTAGTACAGTTGATGAAATAATAACAATAACAATAAAATAAACAAGATGAGGATTTCATTCCAAACTCTGCCGTATTGTTTGCAGCTCACATGCGTTTTTCTTTTCGGAACATTCAGAGTTGTTCATATTTTTAAGCTTAGACTTCTCCATTTCCCTCCTCTCTAAGCCAATCTCTGATCAACACACATGCCGGCGCACACAAATAAAGACGGACACACGACGCTTCCCACCAGTACGCTCTGTGGGTTCGTGTAGCGACAGAAATTCTGAAGAATAATAGGAAGCGCAGCAAAATGACGTCACTATGAGTTTGTCGTCATGGCATCGATAGTCTCGGACGCTGTGTACACAGTGACGCATTTGATGTTTCACGTCACTCTACGAAAGGCACTCAGCCTCTTCCAGGGCTGGCTGTTTTCTTCCACACAGCCTCTTCCAGGGCTGACTGTTTACTTTCACACAGCTCTGTTTGATGGGAGTATATACTGGATCCAAAACTTTCAAAAAGGAATTAATTATTATTCAAAAGTTGAAGAGGTACCGACAACGCTGGATTACGAATTCTTCCAAGGTCTATTTCAAAGCCAGCTATCCAAAATTACAAGAGAATAGAAGGAAAATAATGAACTAAAATGTGGGTCAACCGATTTTTTTTATAAGCCGTCTTTCTAATCAAGCTGTCAGAGAGAGAGAAATGAAATGAAATGAAACTTTATTTCTCAAGGATAAATGATTAGCTACACAGACCTTTTTTTCAATCATGTCCTTGCACACGCACTCGCACATCAATCTCACGCGCGTGACTAAAACTAATAAAATTGGAAAGTCAAAACGTGATCATAAAAAAAACAACAACAACAAAAAAAAAAAAAAAAAAAAAAAAATAGTTAGCAGTCACTCAGTCTCACACACAACACACACACACACACACACACACACACACACACACACACACACACACACACACACACACACACACACACACACACACACACACACACACGCACACTAAGGACTTGATTAAACATGAACGTTAGAATTTTAGTTTGAACAGCAACGGCAAACTCGACAGTACAACTCAATGCGCCCGAGTAACGCCGACACAACTACACAACTATGGGCTTAAGTTTCTTTCAGCTGCCGAAATAAGCGGGCCCTGAATGTGGACAAAGAAGCAGTAATGTCGATAGGCAACAAATTCCATCGTTTGGCTCCTGAGTAAGACAAACTAGTTTTGAATATATCGAGGCGCGGCCTTGGTATGGATAGATTATTACTCGTCGTTTTATAAGGCGTATGAGCAGGGCTAAATATATCTGAGATCTGTTAGATAACTAGGCGTTTTAGACTGGTAGATTTTAAACATAAGTACGCCTTTACGCTTGCTGCGGACCGTGACACCTGGCGCTCCACCATTCACAAGGCAGCCGTCTCCTTTGAGGACTCTCGCAGAGCTAACCTTAAAGACAAGCGGCTCAGAAGAAAAAACAGAGCTGTCGTAACTCAGAACCCTGACCAGACCTTCCCCTGCAGCCACTGCGGTCGAACCTGCCTGTCCCGGATTGGCCTCCGCAGCCACGAAAATGCCTGCAGACGACGTGGGCAAGCCCTATAGAATCTTCGTTCGCGAAGTCAAGCCAAGAAAAAACGCCTTTATTGTACATAAGTAACTTACGCAGAGGCAGCATGTCGAGGGCTTTGACTCGGTCATCGGTGCTTTCTTTACTATCCGGGTGGATTAATTTGGCTGCCCTACGATGAAGAGCATTAAGCCTTTTTATGCACGATCGCTACATCCATCCCAAACTGTAGAAGCATAAACTATATGGGATTGAATATGTGCGTTATAAAATATTTTCCTTGTCGGTGTATCTGTAAAATAACCCAGTTTTGAAAGAAGATATAAATTCCTGGACAATGTTCGACATACGCTGCTGACATGCGCGTGCCATGTGAGTTGGTCGTTGATAATGACGACTAACAAGCGTTGCTCTCTAACTTGTCTAACGTCTAATCGGCTCAGAGGCTAGGCGGGGGTGGATGTAGCTGCTGCTTTTGTCGTGTATTCTGCAGGAAGTCTGTTTTAGACGGATTTGGTACCATATCGTTAGTGTGACACCATTTTGAAACATCAGTTAAGCCCTGTTGAAGTGAGGAATTGATTGTGGAGATATTCGCTGACGACATGTCGAGAGTAGCATCATCCGCAAACAGGCTACAGCGTACGTTTAGATCTGAAATATGCAATGGCATATCATTGATGTAAATGGAAAATAAGAGGGGCCCTAATATTGAGCCCTTAGGCACGCCATGCTTTAGTATGTCTTCAGCGGAACGTTTTCCGTTAACAAACACATACTGACGTCTTCCGTGCAGGTAGGATTTGAAAAAGTCCAAGGATGCTTTGTTTACGTGATACACTAATAGCTTTTGTATCTACATATCATGATTTACTAGATCAAAGGCTTTAGATAAATCTAGACATACAGCACCGGTCATTTCAGCTTTGTTCATGGACGTAAGCCAAGTATTGGTCAGGTGAGCTAGAGCTGTGTGGCATGAGTGACGAGGTCTAAAACCTGACTGTAGTGGGTAAAGCAAGTTATGTTTTTCAAGAAAATAGCTCAGATGCCTGTGTACATGTTTTTCTATTGGTTTTGACAGAGCTGACAAGAGCGAGATTGGTCTAAACTTATTAGGGTCTGAGAGGTTGTTACTTTTAGGCAGAGGAATAACTTTGGCTGCTTTCCAGCTGTTTGGAAATGTACCATGTTAAAAAACGAGATTATAAATAAATGTGAAAGACTCGACCACATACGGGGCAGCAAGTTTTAAAAAGTATGTATTTATCCCGTCGTGAGCAAGCGAGCGCTTATTTTTGAGAGAGAGAGAGAGAGAGAGAGAGAGAGAGAGAGAGAGAGAGAGAGAGAGAGAGAGAGAGAGAGAGAAAGAGAGAGAGAGAGAGAGAGAGAGAGAGAGAGAGAGAGATGAAATGAAATGAAATGAAACTTTATTTGAAATGAAACTTTATTTCTCAAAGATAAATGATTAGGTACATAGACTTGTTTTCAATCATGTCCTTGCACACACACACACACACACACACACACACACACACACACACACACACACACACACACACACACACACACACACACACACACACACACACACACACACACAATGCCTGGAGAAAAAAAAAGTAATTAACCCCAACCAAGTCTCCAGGGCTGACCCGGGTGGGGAAAAGTACAAAGTAATAATACATTTACAATTTTTTTTAGTGTAAATCGAAATCTTGTGTTTGCATGTATACATATGTGCATCGGGTATTTACAAGAAATTACATGGTAAAAAAAAATGGTAAAAAGAGAATACACTAATATAGCTGTGGGGGAAAATAGGCACTTACAAGAATAGCTTCAACAACTCTACACTATGTACGTATTGAAGGTTTACTACACCAACTTCAGAAAAGGAAAGCCATAGTCACGTGAGAAACGAAATGCCATAGTCACGTGGTTTACTCTTTTCCCAGCATTTCAAGTATTCCCAAGATACTTCAGCAGCTGGGTTTTAAATGTTCTAACCGATGGCGCTGCTCTAATATCTGCCGAAACAGAATTCCATAATTTGGCGACAGAATACGACAAAGATGACTTGTAAATATTCAAGGGAGGCATTGGTACTAGCTTATTGTTTCCTGGTGTTCAGCTGGACCTACGGGCAAAACGGAATAAATTTGTGAGATAAGTAGGAGATTCTGAGAGGGTGATTTGCGCATTATTATAGATAAAATGTTTATGAAGAAGTAAGACAGCTAACAACTTGAATTTGTCATCTGTACTAATGCTTTCTGTGGGTCTGTCAACAATTAGTTTAATGGCCCTTCTGTGAAGCGATTGAGTCTTTTATAGTTAGCATCACTACTCCCGTCCCTGATAGTAGAGGCATAATCCAAATGTGGCTGAATATGAGCACAATAGAATTTTTTACTGGTGGATTCATCAGTGAAAAATCGCAGTTTAGAAAGTAGGTGTATATTTTTAGATATTGTTTAACAAACATTTGCAATATGATTCTGCCAACACAGCTTGTCGTTTATGGTGATTCCATGCACGTGCTGCTCTCTGACTTGCTCAACAGACTGGCCATTAAATGCGAGTTTTAATCGAGGGGGGGGGGGGGGGGTTCAGCTGGTGTTTTTTTTTCTAGTGGTAATCAGCATATATTTGGTTTTGGAAGGCCCCCACCGGGTCTCTAGGGGACCTTGGTGGGGTTGTCCTATTTTTAGTTCCTAAGGTCACCTTGTCTAACCCTTGCAAGGTGGGTTCTACTCTTTTGGCGGTTTGTATTTCTGTCTTTCTGGTCCATTCGTCTGTATTTTTCTTTTGAAATTCTCCCTCCTGTCTGCGCTTCTTGCAGTTCTTTTCTTCATTTAGCGCAGGCACGTCCTGAGAAGGTCTTTGTTGCTTGCGGGACATAAAGCAATCTATACTCACTCACTTGGTTTTGGAAGGATTTGGTACCATGGAGTTATTTTGACACCACTGTGAAACATCATTTAAACTACTCTGAAGAGACCTAGTTATACACTATATATCTGAAGATGAAAAACGTCAAGAGTTTCGTCGTCGGCAAAGAGATTGCAGGTTACACTGGGGTCAGATATATGTAGTGGAAGATCGTTGATATAGACAGAAAACAGTAATGGACCAAGGATAGATCCTTGTGGTACTCCATGCGCTATCACCCCCCCCCCCCCCACGTGAGTTTGTCCCATTCACATGGAATAATTGTGCGTCCGTGCATGTATGATGTAAGGGACACAAGCGTGCCAGCTCTTAACTGATAGACAGCAACCTTTAGAATTAAACTCATGATTAACGAGGTCAAAAGCTTTCGAGAGGTCCAGAGAGAGAGAGAGAGAGAGAGAGAGAGAGAGAGAGAGAGAGAGAGAGAGAGAGAGAGAGAGAGAGAGAGAGAGAGAGAGAGAGAGAGAGATTGTACATTGCTTAACGTCCCGACAGTAACAAGGCTTTCTCAGGACGTGCCTGCACTGCTTGTGAAAAAAAATAAACAGAACATTGAATGTATGTCGCCAGCCGGTCAAATACATTAAATAAACCTAACACATGGGGCCTAAATAAAGCTAAGACAATTTAGCAACACACATCCAATATCAAGAGCTACAGGCAGTGCAGACAGTAGGGAGAGTTTTAAAAAGGCAAATACAGGTGAATGGACAAAGGGTAGACAGAAACACATGCCCCAGAATAGAGAGAAAAACCCACCCTGTGGGGCTGACCAGGGTGACCCTGGGAACTAAAAAATACCTAACCCCACCCAAGTCCCCCAGGGCAGACCCGGGTGGGGGTGAGAGAGAGAGAGAGAGAGAGAGAGAGAGAGAGAGAGAGAGAGAGAGAGAGAGAGAGAGAATGAATGAATGAATGAATGAATGAATGAATGAATGAATGAATGAATGAATGAATGAATGAAACTTTATTTTTCAAGGATGTAGACAATAGGCGCACAGGCCTCCTTTCATATTTGTCCTTGCTAAACTACGGATTGAACACAAAACAACAATTCAATACAGACAAATGACATATACATACATTGATAAAATAAGCTTTGATTGTAAACAAAACAAAATTAGTTTAACGTCAGTACACACACATGCATGCACACACGCCCGCCCACACCCACACCCACACACAAGCACGTACACACTCACGCTCGCGCACACACACACACAGACTCCCCCCCCCCCCACACACACACACACACGCACACACATACACACAATGCTGATATTGCCGAGGGCTTCACTGTGCAGTTAGATGTGCGAAAAGTCAAGAGAAGAGAGAGAGAGAGAGAGAGAGAGAGAGAGAGAGAGAGAGAGAGAGAGAGAGAGAGAGAGAGAGAGAGAGAGAGAGAGAGAGAGAGAGAGAGAGAGAGAGAGAGAGAGACTGACTGACTGACTGACTGAAACTTTATTTATCAAGGATTGAGATATTAGGCGCACAGGCCTTTCTTCCAATCTGTCCTTGCTACATCTACTGACATAATAACAGGCAAAGCTACATTACACTCACAAACAACATCGAAAGTAATGCGAATTACGACAACACTATAAACTGCAACAATGCAAAACACACAGGTACCCATAAGAAGATGTTTGCACGTGTCATAATATCCGCTTGCGGGAACCCTCCCCAGACACTCCCGGCACCCGGGGTGGGGGGGGGGGGGGCACGCCACAAATATACTTTCACTCGAATGACATACTAAGCACATCGTTTGAATAAACTGTGCACCGGCACTGCATCCCCTGACCAGGTCTATACGGGAAGCACCCCCACAAACGGCACGTGAACGCAAATGGTATAATAAAAATAATAGTTGCATAAAAAGAAATAAAAATATATTATGTTTAGACAACACGAGATAATTAAATTTTCGTTGCCTTGGATAAGTGCTTGTACAGTTTTGCTTTAAAAGCA
The DNA here is from genome assembly GCA_036245525.1 of Semisulcospira habei. Lineage (NCBI taxonomy): Eukaryota > Metazoa > Mollusca > Gastropoda > Semisulcospiridae > Semisulcospira > Semisulcospira habei. The sequence goes on along the minus strand of BTPG01000007.1, from coordinate 183,452,438 downwards.
GCTAGGGAATTAACTTGTTGTAGATGCAGAGGAATAGAATTCCACAGGAAACCACCTGAGTATGACAAACTGGATTTATACAAATCAATGCGGGGCCGTTTTATGCTCAGGCTGCTCCGAGAGGTGATGTATCTCTTCTCAGTAAGAGTAAAAAGTTCCAATAAGTAGCCAGGGGCCTTACCCTTAAGAGCTTTGTGCACTAGTACGCACTTGTTAAATACTAAGTGTTTGTCAAGAGGAAAGAGTCCAGCTGCCTCGAGCCTCGCCTCAGTGGGTAGAGATGAGTTAGGAATAATGAGTTTGGCTGCTCTTCTGTATAGCGAATTTATTTTCTTGAACTGAACCTCGCTACAGCCATCCCAAACTGCTGAGGCATAATCAATGTGGGGCTTGATGTATCGATTGAAAAATAGTTTACGCGTGTTCAGATTAATGACCACTTTCAGTTTAGACAGTAAAAATAATTTCTTTGAAATTGTCTTTCCGATGTGTATGAGATGAGGCTGCCAACTAAGTTGGTTATCTACAACTACCCCTAGTAAACGGTGCTGCTGTACTTGCTCTATGGGGACAGCTTCAAATGAGAGGTTTAGAGGCGCGGGTTGCAGCTGATGTTTCTGACGTGTTGTGACTAACATGCTTTTTGTTTTAGTTGGATTGACTATCATTCTATTTCTACTGCACCATTTAGAGACTTCTTGTAGGCTCTGCTGGAGGCTGTTGGTTATGTCAGCTACAGTTTTACCGGATGCATGTAGCGTCGAATCGTCAGCAAACATGTCACACTCAGCACTAGCACATGTGATGTGTAGTGGTAAATCATTAATAAAGATACAAAATAACAATGGGCCCAGAACCGAACCCTGAGGAACACCAAGCTCTACCTTACCCTCTGTGGAATAGTTACCATTTACATAGACAGCTTGTGTTCTCGCAAAAAGATAAGAGTTAAAGAATGAGAGGGCTGACGGGCTGTTGTTGTTGAAATAAACATTAAGTTTCCTCAGCAAGATTTCATGATTTATCAGATCGAACGCTTTTTTTCAGGTCCAAGAATACCGTGCCAGTCATTTTGTTATTGTTGATGTTATCTAGCCATAAATCAACCATACGTACTAATGCTGAGTGGCATGAGTGTTTGGGTCTAAAACCGGACTGGAACTTATTTAACAAGGACCGTTCTTCGAGGTACTGGAGGAGATGCTTTTGAATATGCCTCTGAAGTAGCTTTGATAAAACAGACAGAAGAGAAATGGGACGAAGGTCATTTACATCAGTAGTATCTTTGGTCTTGGGTATAGGAACAACTTTTGCTTTTTTAAACGCCACAGGAAAAGTATTATACTGTTTGCATAAGTTAAAAATGTAAGTGAGGGGTTCAACAATATAAGGCAGTGATATGTGGAGTATATAACCATTTATACCGTCCACACCAGCAGATGTCTTGTTCTTAAGGCACGTAATATAACGCCCGACTTCGTGAACAGCGATAAAGGGGATACCAAACGTATCATCGGACGATAATCGTTCCTGGCAAAACATGGACAGTTGATCCGATATTACATACGCTGACGGATCAGGGCTGTTGGAAGTAAGTAGCTGTTCTGGAGCTGAGAGAAAGCAATTGTTTATGCTTTCCGCAGAGAATTCGTGTGGAATGATATGAGTCTGCCTGCGCGTGTTGCTTGTTAGAGTATTCAAAGCACTCCAAACAGAAGCAGGAGATTTTTCGTTCTCAATTGTCTTTTCAACAAATGACTTTTGAGCTTCTCGAACTAAGTACTTAACTTTGTTACGCAAACGTTTAAACTCAGCAAAGTTCTTTTCTCGTTTAGCGGTGTTTCGTGCCTCCATAGTTTGTTTGATTTCCTCCGTTATCCAGGAGGGAGGCTCGCGGCGTCTGACTCGCTTCCTTCTTAGCGGCGTGTGTTTATTCAGCACCCCGAGGAACAGATCAAGCCATATAGTGAGCGCATTATCAGGGTCAGTGCAGTTATACACTTGATCAAATTCGGCATAGCTTAGATCATGTAAGAAAGCATTCGTATTGAGCTTTTTAAACGATCTGTACGTTATGTACGAGTGCTGGTCCCGACTTTGTTTTGCGGGCAGATTACACGACCATGTACAGGCGATGGGAAAGTGGTCACTGACGGCTAATGAAGAAACATTAGTTTCCGCTACTGCTGTTGGGTTATTAGTGTAAATGTGGTCGACAGATAGAGAGAGAGAGAGAGAGAGAGAGAGAGAGAGAGAGAGAGAGAGAGAGAGAGAGAGAGAGAGAGAGAGAGAGAACAAACGAACGAAACTTTATTTTCCAAGAATTGAGATATTAGGCGCGCAGGCCTTTCTTACAGTCTGTCCTTGCTACAAGGAACACCAACCAACCAACAAAATCTAACTAATAATAAACGTCATATACACGCATACACAAACGCACAGAGACACACATATACATGTACTCGTGCACATGCGCACTTTTGTACATACACATACACACGTACGTGCGCACATAATTATCTAACATATAAGTAGGTATGATACTTTGTGTACTATCAAAAACAAGTTAGAAAACAGAACAAACAGTTTGGAGGCTTGATGGAGAAAAAAATAGCAAAAATTAAAAAAAACATGAAGTGTATTATGTCGAGAAACAAAGAAGAAGAAAGGATCAGCATAACGTTGTCTTAGAAAGGAATCATGTACTTTACTTTTAAACAGAGAGAGGGACGTGGTTTGTTGAATCGTGGGAGGAAGAGAATTCCATAAAAGAGCACCTGAATAAGACAGGCTAGATTTGAACAGGTCTATACGGTGAATTTTTATAGAGAGATTGTTCCTGGAGGTGCTGTATTTTTTCAGTTGGCGAAAAAAGCCTAGATAAGTAAGGTGGAGCTTCCCGTTAAGAATTTTGTGCATCAGTAGACATTTGTTTAGTGCGAGGTGCTTACCCAGAGGGAGAAGTCCGATGGCTTGCAGCTTAGCATCAGTGGATAAAGACGGATCAGGGAGGATAAGCTTAGCAGCGCGCTTGTATAATGAGTTTATCTTCTTGAAGTGATTTTCACTGCAGCCATCCCATGTTGTTGAGGCATAATCAATGTGTGGTTTAATGTAGGCATTAAAAAATAGTTTGCGCGTCTTAAGGTCAATGATCGTTTTAAGTTTGGAAAGTATAAACAACTTTTTGGACAAAGGTTTTCTCATATAATATAGGTGGTTATGCCAGCTTAGATCATCATCTATTATCACTCCCAGCAGGCGGTGTTGACTGACCTGCTCAACTGGGATGGAGTCCAAAGAAAGGTTGAGTGATGGAGGTTTGAGCTGATGTTTCTGGCGGGTTGTGATAAGCATGCTTTTTGTTTTTGTGGGATTTACAAGCATGCGATTTTTATTACACCACCGAGAGACTTCATGAAGACTCTCTTGAAGATTATTTGCAATTTCAGGCACAGTTTTACCAGGTGAATGTAATGTTGAGTCGTCGGCAAACATATCACACTCAGTCTCAGTACACGTTACACGTAACGGTAGATCGTTAACGAAGATACAAAACAGTAGTGGGCCTAAAATAGACCCCTGGGGCACTCCATACTCCACAAATTGTTCAGAAGAGCATTTTCCATTGACGTAAACTGTTTGTGTTCTTTTTGTAAGATAGGAGTTCAGAAACGAAAGAGCTGAGGGGCTCTTTTTGTTTAAATAGGTAGCAAGCTTTTTCAATAAGATGGTATGATCGATAAAATCAAACGCTTTTCTTACATCCAAGAAGACAGCAACAGCCATTTTATTATCATTTATGCTGTTGACAGACGAATTCACTATTTGTGCGAGTGCAGTGTGGCATGAATGCTTGGGACGAAAACCTGAATGGTAATGATATAATAGGGACCTTTTTTTTTCAAGAAATTCCAGAAGATGTTTGTGAACATGCTTTTCCAGAGGCTTCGAGAGAACTGATAGATGGGAAATGGGGCGAAAGTTATTAATTTCAGAAGAATCGTTTGCTTTAGGTACAAGCACTATTTTTGATTTTTTGAAAGCTACTGAGAAGATATTTTTTATATACATAGGTTATAAATGTATGTAAGAGGTTCCACTATTTATGGTTGCGACAGGTCAAGGATATATCCATTGATACCATCACTGCCCGAAGGCGTTTTCTTTTTTAGGATGGAAATGTATTTGACTACCTCGTGTACAGCAATATCAGGGATGACGAAAATATCATCTGAGGACAATCTTTGCTTACAGAACTTTGTTAGCTTTTCTGGTGTGGAATATATCGACAGGTTGCGATTGTGAAAACTGAGTAAGTCTTTGGGAGCTGATAGAAAGTGGTTATTAAACTCCTCAGCGGAGAGGTTTTCTGGAATGGTATTGCACAGTGTACGCTTGTTGTTGGTAAGCGTATTAAGTGCTGTTCAGATAGAGGAAGGGTTTCTGTCTTCTTCGACTGCTTTTGTTACAAACGATCTCTGCGCCTCTCTTATTAAGTACTTAACTTTATTTCGCAATCTTTTAAATTCATGAAATTCTTTTCTTTCTTAGCCTTATTTCTATCATCCATTGCTTGTTTGATTTCGTCTGTTATCCATAAGGGAGGCTCGCGGGATCTAACTCGCTTTCTTCTTACTGGCGCATGTTTGTTTAGCACCCCTAGGAACAGATCAAGTAAGAGAGAGACAGCCTTATCTGGGTTGGTACAATTGTACACATCATGAAACGGTGTAAGGTTAAGATCGTGTAGAAAAGCATCTTTGTTTAGTTTTTGGAGAGACCTATAGGTAATGTACACATGCTGATCCCTCTTTTGTTTGGGCATCTTGCACGACCATGTACAGGTGATGGGAAAATGATCACCGACAGCTAGTGGGGGGACGCTGGTCTCTAGTACTGAATTACAGTTGTTGGTATAGATGTGATCAATGAGTGTAGCGGATGATTGGGTTATTCTAGTAGGAGCTTGGATTAGTTGCTTCAACCCAAAAAGAGTTGTTGTCGATTGCCACATGAGATTTGTTTTCAGTAAGTCAATGTTAAAATCACCTAACAGCAGTACATCTTTGTCAGTGTCATTCACTTTATCCATCATCTGCACAAAGTCATCATACCACTCGACGGTGAATGATGGATTTCTATATACATAACCCATCATAATTGGCGATGAGTTATTAATTTTTACTTCTAGCCATACACACTCAATCTCAGTTGACTCCAGATCATCACGTCTGCGTACCATATGTGCAATCGAGTTATGAACATAAACAGCAATCCCTGTGTGTTTGAGGGTGTTTGGGTCACGACGAATTAAGGAAAAGTTTGGAATGCACAGATTTTCGTCGCTAATTCTTGAGTCCAGACGTGATTCCGTTAGCCCAAAGAGATGGAAGTGTGAAGGCAGGTTTAAAAATATTGAAATGTCACGAACCTTATTGTAAAGGTGAAATACATTAAGGTGCCCGACCTTCATCCCGTGGGCATGCATGTAATTGTTTGATGGTGTACACATTTTGATAACGAAAATGTAAATATAAAGTTTTCAATATCCGAAACTCAGTGAGAGAGAGAGAGAGAGAGAGAGAGAGAGAGAGAGAGAGAGAGAGAGAGAGAGAGAGAGAGAGAGAGAGAGAGAGAGAGAGAGAGAGAGAGAGAGAGAGAGAGAGAGAATGAATCAATGAATCAATGAATCAATGAATCTTTATTTTACAACGGTGAAGATATTAACACAGTCAGTGACTATGTCATTTTTCGTACCTGCCGTTGCTACAACTACGACTAACTAAGTACAAAATATACATAAAAAAGAGACATCAAAACACAATAATACAAAATATACAAGAGAGAGAGAGAGAGAGAGAGAGAGAGAGAGAGAGAGAGAGAGAGAGAGAGAGAGAGAGAGAGAGAGAGAGAGAGAGAGAGAGAGAGAGAGAGAGAGAGAGAGAGAGCTTTTCTTTGTGTCAATTCATGTATAATAATAACGTGTCTGGTGCTTTGCGTTAGTTAGTTAGTTATTTGGGTTTAACGCCGAGCAGGCAACTAAGGCCATCTCACGGCCGGTTGGTGCAACAATGAATAACAACAGCAACAATGTGTAATGTGGCTAGTGCTTTTACGTCACCGTCACTGTCTGAAGTCAAGAATTCTTCGTGTCGACATTTTTTTCTACAGAACCCTGCTAATGTCGCCCTTCAAAATTTTTTATTGATTTGATTAAAAACAAACCTAGTTTATCTGAATTAGTTTTTGGTGATTTATTGCCGCTTATAAATCAATTTATAAAACATCAACATCAACAACAACAACAAGCATGCACTACCTTTCTTTACAAAGAAAGAGCAACGTCCCTTCCATCGTGAACTAATTTTGGCGCTTAAGGTTCGATACCGCTGTGAGATCTACGTCTTGCCACACTTAAATTATTCTTGTTAGTATAGATACTTTGGTCAAAATTACTACCTTTCCTAAAGGACTGTAATTTATATCATAAATGATTTCTGTCAGGACGCATCTTCGGGACGGTCTTAGAGTCCGAAATAGCTCAGGCGGTTAAACGTCGGAGCAGGAGAGCGAAGGGAATCGCAGGGTCGTGGGTTCGAATCCCGTCCCGGCCCCGGTAGCTGGACTCACAATCCAGGGGGAAAACGGATTTGTTAAATAGCATGTCCGTTGAAAGGTCCTGGTAAATCAAAGTGGCACAGTTGGAGTGCGCCTGAGTTGATCAGTGTTCAGTGTCCATAGGCAATAGATTTCCCTGTCCCCCATATACCGCCCGTCAGGGCCGTCCATGATCACCTCGGTGCTGTGGACGTTAAACCCAAACTAACCAACCGCCGGGACGGTCACAAGGACAGGGATTTCCTATGCCCACCCCCACCCCGCCTCCCCGTGCCCACCTCCCCCCCCCCACACCCGCCACCGCCCCCCCCCCTCTTATCCCCCCTCCCCCCGGCCCCAAGAAAGGAGGTAAACTTCCTTCTCTCATCCAACCCCCCTCCCCAAACGCACACCGTTTGAATGCCAAACTGGAAAGTCTGTCGGCACTAGAGGACATCAGGTGGGGTGAGAGTATATTGGGCAGCGACAGAAATTTGTTTCTTCTACAGTTCAGTGTACTTTGATCCCACCTGATGGCGTATAGTGCCACTCCACATTGTTCAGATGTTCTTCCGGTTCCGCCGTGTAGCTCCAGGCTAGCGTCACATCCTGTCCGGGGCATGCTGGGATGACTGTTCCATTAGGTAAAGTGCCGGCGGACGTCCATTGAAACGCCCAGGTCCCAGAGACTGTAAATAAATAAATAAATAAATAAATAAATAAACAAATAACACACGTAATCGAAATAAGTTAACGATAATTAATAAATAAGCAAATGATTAACCCATTCTGCCCTGACGCACTTCAGCAGGAGATGGATAGACCATTATAATTCAAGTACAGTGCTAGATTAGCTTGGCGCCTGTCGGCGCCAAGCTAATCTGGTATTGCTTTTGAATTATCATGGTCGATCCATCTCCTGCAACGGTTGCATAGTCATTAGATGAAGCTTCCAAAATTTGGGAAATACGTGCGCCGGGCTGAATGAGTTAAAAGATAGTGACTAACTAGCAAACAAAGCTCACCAGTATGCAAAAGCTACCCGGCTTGTTCACTGATAACGTGATAAGTAAGTAGTAAATGTGTCTGATCATCTAGGCCAAATTCGGTCAACAAACTGTAAATGCGTATTTTCTGGGTTACAAAAAAAGATAAATAGTTACTTAGTTAGTTCGGGGTTTAACGTCCACGGCACCGCAGTGATAATGGACGGTCCTAGCAGGCGGGTTATGGGGGACAGGGAAATCTATTGCATATGGAGTACGACCTAAACACTGATCAATTCGGCCGCATTGCAACTGTGCCACTTTGATTTACATGCTATCTGAACAAGCCCGTAGTTTTGCCTGGACGAAAACAATAGATAAGACAACAGTACAGAGTAACAAATGAAGGTCAAATTACTTGCATGATTTTAATATCTGTCATGTTTGTTTGTTTTGTTCCCGTTTGTTTGTTTGTTTGTTTGTTTGTTTGTTTATTTGTTTGTTTGAACTGACACGATACCCACATGGAAATTTCAGCACAATCTCATGCCGGTAGAATTTAGACTTTCCTTGGAACTGCTTCTCCACTGTTGTAGTTACGAGTGTTGTAAACAACACCGATCGACCAAACAGCAACTGCGGTAAACAACAAGAGCAACCTACATAAATCAGGCATGCCGCGTGCACTTACCATGAAAGAAAATAAGTGTCAAACAGAGGTGAAAGACTTCCATGTTGCGTCTCGCTCCAGACCGCTCACACAAGCCCTGTGTCTGAACCACTGTCCACAAGTCACATATAGCTGGGGCTGCGCACAGGCCACAGTTGAGACACGTACTTTGCACGATTTGACTGTCTATTCCATAAGCCTGGTTCGTGTTATTATCAGTAACTAATAATGCATTTCTCTGCCGTAACCCTAGCAGCTCTACATGACGAACGTTTGACTGCAAGTGGCGATGTTCCCATGAAGACAGCACGACAATGATAACCGTTGTGACCACTGACACAGTGCTTTAAACTGCGACTGGCGTAACAAACGACAGCAATATAGGGATCGACCATGATAGTTCAAGGGTGGTGCCAGAGTAGCTTGGCGCCATCAAGGCGCCAAGCTACTCTGGCACCACCCTTGAACTATCATGGTCGATCTGCTTTTCATACTGTAATATATTAGAGCACAGAGGACAACTCCAGATCTGGTGAATGTCGACCTAGTGCTCAATGTGTCTTGTACTGTAACCTGGTGTGACATTGAAGTACACACTGTACACTACAGGGAGAGGCTTCACCGCACGTCTGTCTGTACTGTAACCTGGTGTGACATTGAAGTACACACTGTACACTACAGGGAGAGGCTTCACCGCACGTCTGTCTGTACTATAACCTGATGTGACATTGAAGTACACACTGTACAGTACAGGGAGAGGCTTCACCGCACGTCTGTCTGTACTATAACTTGATGTGACATTGAAGTACACACTGTACACTACAGGGAGAGGCTTCACCGCACGTCTGTCTGTAAACTGCAAGAGACATAGACCGTCATGAGCCCCCGCAGTATTGTGGGCTCATGAGGAACTTTTCCTTTTTCTAAAACCACTTTGTATCTATGCATGTTTGGATGGCTGGAGCTCGTTATTGTTGAATTCACAAATGCTTTAGAAACACAGTCTGCCTGCACTGTCAGTGAATGGGTTAATTACTCACTGCTGTTCTGTACTGACCCATGTTTCAAACATGATCGACAAAACCATTAGTATACCCTGTTTGATTGCATGGTAACGTTTTAATCTTCTCGTTTCATCTTCTGGTTTTCAAATTTCCTTTTTTCTACTGGACAACTGTAGGACTCAATAATACGACATCGACAAGAAAGGAGAGAACAATGAACACTGAACAATGAACCTTTATTTTATAACGGTAAAAGTATTTGGTAACAGGACCAATTTTCAAACTTGCCGTTACTACCATTAAGTTAAGAACTGCCATTGAACACTATCAGAAACGAAACAACAGTTTAACACGAAAGTAAATTAAAGCTCACAGGCACAAACACATCACAAACACATATTCTACAGCACACACATACACACAGAGACACACGCACATACCGCAACACACGCAAACGCACATACACACACACACACACACACACACACACACACACACACACACACACACACACACACCAACGCACACACACACCAACGCACACACACACTACACAACACGCAGACACACACTCACACGCCCCCCCCCCCCCCCCCTCTCTTCCACAGAGTAACAGTGAGGTGCAATTTCCATAGGTCATGATCGAGACACGTAAATTGCACGATTTGACTTGTTATACAATAAACCTATTTCGTGTTATTTTCAGTAACTAATAATGCATTTCTCTGCCGTAACCCTAGCAGCTCTAAATGCAAGTGGCGATGTTCCCATGAAGACAGCGCGACAATGATAACCTTTGTGACCCCTGACACGGTTTATCCTTTAAACTGCGACTGACGTAACACACGAGAGCAAGATAGGGATCGACCATGATAGTTCAAGGGAGTTGAAAGGGTAGCTTGGCGCTTCAAAGTGCTAAGCCATTCTGGCACCAACCTTGAACTATCATGGTGTATCTGCTTCGCAAATTTAATATATTAGACTTCAAATTTGGCGAATGTCTCTGTGTGTCTTGAACTATAACCTGACATGACATTGAAGTACACACTATACACTATAGGGAGGGGCTTCCCCGCACGTCATTATGCAAGCACGTCATTATGCAAGCGTTGTGTAAGTACACACTGTACACTATAGGGAGGGGCTTCCCCGCACGTCATTATGCAAGCGTTGTGTAATTACACACTATACACTATAGGGAGAGGCTTCCCCGCACGTCATTATGCAAGCGTTGTGTAAGTACACACTATACACTATAGGGAGAGGATTCCCCGCACGTCATTATGCAAGCGTTGTGTAAGTACACACTGTACACTATAGGGAGGGGCTTCCCCGCACGTCATTATGCAAGCGTTGTGTAAGTACACACTATACACTATAGGGAGAGGCTTCCCCGCACGTCATTAAGCAAGCGTTGTGTAAGTACACACTATACACTATAGGGAGAGGCTTCCCCGCACGTCATTATACAAGCGTTGTGTAGGTACACACTATACACGATAGGGAGAGGCTCCCCGCACGTCATTATGCAAGCGTTGTGTAAGTACACACTATACACTATAGGGAGGGGATTCCCCGCACGTCATTGTGCAAGCGTTGTGTAAGTACACACTATACACTATAGGGAGAGGCTTCCCCGCACGTCATTATGCAAGCGTCGTGTAAGTACACACTATACACTATTATACACTATAGGGAGGAGAGATAGTAACTATGAGCGTTTTTGACCAATTTATATCGATCCCAAATTTCCATTGTTTTTCGACCACAAACTCCCACGCCTTCACGCCGCCCATTTTTTCTTGGTTTCCCCTTATTTTTTTCGGTAAAATAAAGATTTCCAAATTCAATGACATTTAAAATTATTATTTTTTATTATAAAATGAATCAAGACGAATTACTTCTTCTAAACGATATCAATGCTGTAGAAAACAAAGACTTAGACTCGAAAAAAACAGCGTCTTTTGTCTGTAATGTCTCAGGCAAGTCAAAGACTTATCTCGGAAAACAATACATGACAGAAGACATAGAATCCCTCACTGCTGACGAGCTAATCAAGCTTCATTCGAAATATGAAATCCACATCGCTTCACTAATGACTCGTGATTTAAGTCGATTACTTGTATGTCTATACACAAAAGCAGTGAGTCACTTTCTACCTGTGGATAGTGACAGCCTATCACACGACCTTGAAAGCAATCCTATTGTTTCAAGTTCAATTGGTAAATTAGCATGCGTCATGTTTTACAAGTTTGGAAATTACCTTGCACCTGTGGTAACCTTACTTGTTACTGGTAGCCATATTGATTTTTCAAAATTAAATTTTACTGCAGAAGAAAATGGACGAAACCCAGATGACTCCACAACCGAACCCCAGTCCAGTTTTGACGCAGGTTCAAACTGTGACTAAGGCTAAAGGTCCAGGCAGGGTTGAGGCTGGAAAAAGATTAGCTGAATATAACAGACAAAAAAAATTACAGCTTCAAGCACAAACAGAAAAGGCTCATGTAACTGACCCACCGTCAGGACCGTCAGCACCAGTGTCACTAGTGTCACTACCATCACACCCTCATCAAAGTGAGAGACAAACAACTAAGCCTGACCCTGACCCCGAACCTCAAACAACAAAATATATAATTGCCGGATTTGTTGTCAGATTTGGTTACGTAGGTTATCAATTATATAAAAAATACAAACCACACACTCGTACAGTGACTAAAAAATCAGACACTCCAAAAACAAAACCAGAAGTCGCCACATTACCAGTAACACCAAAAGCTGTTGACCCATTTTATATGCAGTAAATAAAAATATTATTTTAATTTTTATTGCCTTAGAAAATGAGCGACACAAAGAACATAATGAACCTTGTATATCACTCTGCCGTGATAAGTGGACTAGCAGTAGCTTATTCTATGCTGGGAAAAAGTCTACTCAAAATGAAATCAGCAAACTTGAGTAGACTAGATTTCGAAGACAGTGCAAAGCTAATTGTAGTTGTTACAGCGTCAATTGCAACAAAAGACTTTCTCGTCAAGCAGGGAATTATTCCCGAAAATGTTTCTATGTAAATAAAAAATATGGCAACGATAGCTATTATGATAGGAGGTGCAATGGTTAATGCATTGGCATTCAGTGGCTCTAATTATCTCTTTTCAAAAATGGGTAGAGAAGAATCTGCAGAAGAATTAAAGCGTCATAATGAAGCGTCTGAGAAACTCGCACAAGCCCAACAGGATTATGAGAAGCAAAGAATTGAGAAACTTGATTTCATCAATGAAAGATTGAGGCTTGAAGGCCACGCACAACATACGTTTTCAAATACAGACGAAGCAATTCGTGAATACTATCTTGTCACAGGTAATGACATGTCTATCCCGAAACCAAAACTAAGTGACTATTACCAACCAAGTACAGAACAAAGAAACGGAGAGATAATCTTTGTTCTAGTGGGAATGACATTTGTTTATTTTACTGGAGTTTTCATTGCTAGAAAAAATGGCAGCCGAAAATAAACTATCAAAAATATATTACTCACCATCAGGTTATTGGAAAGGAGCAACAGCTATTGAAAAATTACATGCCGCTGTGGGCGGAGATGTATCACTCAATCAGGTCAAGCAATGGTTACAGAGACAGGCAATTTGGCAGATATATCTCCCTGCTCCAAGAAAGATAACAAGACCTCATTTTGAGATCACATCACCTAATGACACACACCAAATGGACCTCCTGTTTCTTCCACATGACACAATAAGAAAGAAACGATACAAATATGCATTAACTGTCGTAGACATAGCTTCAAGGTATAAGGACGCTGAACCCATATCTGACAAAACTGCTACCACAGTTGCGACTGCTTTATCAAGTATCTATAAAAGAGGCCCTCTGAAATACCCCAGACTTGTTCAAGTTGATGACGGATCAGAATTTAAGGGTGCTGTTAATCAGTTATTTGCGAAGCATGGTGTAATAGTCAGACGAGGCATTCCAGGTGCGCACAGATCACAGGCAATTGTAGAGAACTTTAACAAACAGTTATCAGAAAGACTTTTCAGTTACCAGTATTCTAAGGAACTCATGCATGACACCCGGAACACTGAGTGGGTACAAAGATTACCACATGTGATAAAAGCAATGAATAACGAAGGACACCCAAAGCCTGCTGATGCTATTAAATTGAAAACAATTACAGAGCCAAAAACAGGATCAACCCCAGCACCCGACACAAGTTTATTTACTAAACAGGTAAGATATTTATATCAACCAGGGGAGGCTGAAAATGACGTAAAGCGCAGGGCAACAGACCCCATCTGGTCCACATCCGTTCATAATATAAAAAAAATAATTCCCGGTCCAGACGCAACAATATATTACCTGTATGACCCTGTGCCCCAGAGGGCATTTGTCAGAGAAGAATTACAGATTATTCCCCCAGACACCGTTACTCATTTCAGTAACTAACTCATCAATTAATTCATCAACCAGTTCATCGGCTATTTCTTCAGATAACTTGAGCATGTAATGACCTGGTGCATAAGCTTTTTCCATACTGAAAAACATGCGTTTTGTGTCTCCAACTGCCAGAGACTTTTTATGTGTTTGGATCATTTCAAGATTATGTTTGTTTGATCTCAGTGACTTGTTTGGATAATCAGGCATTAATGCACCATCTAACACTTGCTTGTAATGTTCATGACGAATGTCTTTATTTTTTATCGCTGTTTTTTTTATACCTTTGGCTTTTGACTGACTTCCCTTCTGATGCAGTATAGAATACATTTTTGATCTCAGTCCAACGTACTCAACTATTGGCACACCATTTAGTTCATCCTTAAACTTTCCAGGCACTTTCTTGTTTTGTGTGCTAAACAGTGGATGGTCTTTAGGGTAGTCAGACGTGTCATACATGTGTAACTCTGTTTTCATGTCTTCATAAAAGTCTTCAGTACACACATCAATGATCATAGAGTCAGTGTCAGTGTATAGCAGACGACACTCAGGATATTTTAATTTGAAGTAATCATAATAAAATTCACGCATCACCAGTTTTGACAACTCAAGTATTGCCATACCAATGAATACTGGCTTGTCCAGTTTGACAATCTTTTTTTTGAGTGACACTGCATACAATGATGAATGAAACTCTTTGTACCCTGTGTACTGTGGCTTGCCTGTAAGTTTAATAGCACCTGATTCAGTTGTGACCAGTCTCACATCTTTGCGGTGATGAGGATTTTCCATCGTCTTGCCAAAACAGGCATTGTTCATAAGCTTAAAAAAGTCTTTGTCAAATGCAGTGTTGCCGTCCCTGGCACGGAGGGTTGTGTTCTTCATTATGTAATCTTTCATGAAAGCACTCTGATCAAATTGGATTCCTCTGTGAACTTTCTTTAGCACTAACCCGTGTCTGATGTAAAACTGTAACAAGCGTTAGTGACACACGTAATTGAATTTGTCATTTAAATTTGGCACAAGTTTGGTGTCTTCTTTTTTCCCCGTCATACTCATTTTCTCAACAGCCAACGGATAATCATTGTGGTAATCATGTAGATGGTGTGAGTACTCTAGGTCTACTTCAAAGATCCAACCCTTCGCATCATTTCCGTCATGACTCATAATATTGTTTGTTATGTCTGTTACATCATACTGTGACAAATCATGCAGACAAAAGTTTTTCAAGGGCAATAACTCACACATTGCGAACCCATACAAATTGTTAGCGTCAAGGTACATAATGAATGACCTTGACCTCGAGGGGTCAAACCCATGGTCCGGGCCATCCAAATATTTATTGTTGGCTCTGGCGTAATTATTTGCTGCAATACTAATACCACCCCTCAATCCACGTTCCACCATTTCACCCATCGTACGATCAGACAACAGGTCTATAAATATCTTACTGGATTTCAAAAATGCATCCCATGTCATGCCAGGACTAGTTATGTAACAAGCTGGGTCAAGACTGTAGTGCAACAAACCCTTTTCACGGTAACTTTCAAATACGTCTGCTAGTAAGCAAACATCTGCTTTTAAGTACTGATCGTGGTAGTCACCAATCGTCTGGCATCCTAATTTATCCCAGGCATCAAGTGCGTGTTGATATTCAGAGTCAGAAATACCTTTGTCAGTTAGTGTAGAATAAAATTTCTCTTTTGGTGGCAGTCTCCTTTCTTCAAACACAACCCAGTGATCAATGTACTCATACGGATACACACCTTTTTTAATCAAGTCTGGCTCAAAATATTTACTCGTTATTGGAAACTCAGTCAGCCCTTCTGCTAGACTAGCCAACCCTAAAGACAAATGTTGCATGGAGTCATAAAATGCTAATTTGTCTAACCTAAAAGTTAAGTATTTCTCAGTTGTCTGGGCAATACAACTTATGTTTTTGTAAGACTCGTCTACAGCCTGCATGATAATGTGTGAATCATATCCCTTCAGATTGTGGAAGAAGATTGGTAGCTTATATGTCTTACGATCTATTTTTAATAACAAGTTACAATTGTTATGTGCGGCACCTCTGTAACATCCAGTTATGTGATCGTGGTCACGAACTTTATCACCACCTAAAGGTTGTTCACAAATCCAACACGTCACAGCTGTTTCAAATTTTAGTTTGTCTTCTTCTGTCATCACCAAAGGCATCTGACATGTTGTAAGATATTGTACTACCTGACTATACAGATGTCTCATTTCTGTTAAAAACAAACATGCTGCATTTTCACCCCTGTAGATAACAGGTTCTGAATGCAAACCGTCTGACCTAACAATAATGTATCCAAAAGAACACACCACTTGGTCACTCAACTTTACAGTCTTTGGTAATGACTCTGGAACAGGACCTTCATATGGTACTACCAGTGATTCAAAATCAGCATACACTACAAACGGCAGCTTTTGTTGATTCCCATAGTTTTTAAAACACACTTGACTACTAGGCTCTGGATACTTAAGTACAGTTTGTATGTCATCAGCTGATCTACAATGCAGGACATGATTGTGCGCTACATTTATGGAAGAGAATCTTTGTAAACATCTTTTACACACTTCCTGTTTGCCATTGTGTTTTGTTGTATGCCCATGAATTAGACGTGACATATTTCTGATAATTGTGTAGTGAAAGTTATTGACATCACCTATTAGCAACAGGTCAACATGTTTATCTTCTGACTGTCCATATGTTGGAGCAAGTGGTGATACTCTAATGGGTTGTAACTTGTCAACAGATTCATTATCCCATACAAACACATTTATAGATATACCAGGATTTAGTTTTTCAAACAAATCTATGTCTTCTATTTTAACAGGGAACTCAATGCCACTAAAGTTGAGTTCGTTTACAAATTTAGTGTAGTTAGATACACGTTCAGGTTTTGACTTTATAAAGTGTAGTTTAGCAAGCACACACCACATGAAACAGAAATTGTCATTGTTCTGTATATTGACTACAGCCTTTTTGTTTGCAACTTCAGTTGGCAGTGGTATCCATGATTTACCTAATATAGGATGATACCTTGACTGTTTTAATTGTAGTTCATGTACATGACCTTCATGCCAACCAGACCCCTTCATTTTTGCACTGTCAATTGCTTGGAGGAAGTCAGGTAATAGTCTGTCTCTAAACACGTTCTCCAATTCCCTTCTTGTGTTAACTGTGTGTTGTCTTGTTGATATATACGATACAATCACTTCACCGTCTACTCTAGTAAATTCTATTTTAGCAACAATCTGAATTTTCACACTGCCTGTAAGAAGATTTTGTTGTATGACAGAAAAAGAGTTTTCTATTGATTCATAGACATTGTTACTATTAGATATAGGCAAGTTTGTTGTGTGAAACACGTTTCTTAAGCTTGACGAGCCTGATGGGCTTTGAACATTGTCCGTCATTTTTATTTGTCCGACAAAATAATAAATGAAAAAAAATTACCGCTGACATACCATATGTAATACTGTATTATCTGTAGTTATGATAAGCAAGTCAACTACTTTCCTGGTGTTTGTCTTGAAGTCTTGCCCTGCAGGTGTAATATCACTTTATTAAATGTAACACTTTCAATGTAACAATGTAGTTTTCTTAATTGAACAAATATGTCTTCACACAGTACCTCAAACCAACGCAATTGGCCACTGTTAGCATTATAAACTTTAAAAGCATTTGTCTTAAGATCAACAGTTTTGTAATCATAATGTGGTAATCCATCTGAATATTCCAAAGTAACATTATATGTCGTGTATATTCTTATTGACAGTGTTGAGAGTTTAAAGCTGGGTTCAAACACACGTGATTTTAAGTCAGTAAAGTGCATAACATCTTTGAAGCATTCTGTAACATCAAACACTTGGGTTTGTCCGTCTGTCATTTTTATTAGACAAACAAAAGAATAAATTAATTTACTAACCCATACCCTGTGGGCTGATCTGTCTTTAAAATGAGCTTTAGATGCTTAGTTGATTTCAGTTTATTTTTTACATCATCCCGTTCATGTTTATTTGGGCTGACCTCGTTCTCTCTGAGACAGTCTTCAAAGCTGTCACGATCCTTACAGTAAAACAAACAGATAAACTTTAACTGTTCACGAAAATCTTTCAGTACAGCATTATATTTTTGAGTGAGAATCCATACACTTATGTTTGCATATCTGCCACTAAAGGCAAGTTCTGCTAAAGTGTTTCTCTTCTTGACAATATCTTTATCTGCGGAACAGTCATCAACAATAAACAACGTTGGCTGTCCTTCAAATTGCTTGTAAAAATATTGTAGGTATTCATTCAGTTTTTTCTCAGGGTCAACTAAGTATATGTTACTGTCAGTCCAAATGAATAAACGGTTGTGATAAGCTTTGTTGTGTTTGATTGTAGGACAAAATATTACAATGTTTTCAAAATGATGAATGTATCTTGTTTGTAAGAGGTTAAGTACAAATTCAGTTTTACCACACCCTGTGGCACCACAAAACAATCCACAGTGTGGATCGAGTGTCATTAAGCCCCGGTTCATTTTAATACACAATATAATTTTAGCTTGCTAGGCCATGGCAGATGAACCAAGGGTTTAAAGGTCCGGGTTCAGCAATTAGTCAGTAGAGGACATCGAAAAAAAATTTCAAAGTCCCTACCTGACACAGAAAGTGCAACCCTGATAGGGCCCCGTGTGATAGGATCCCCGAGCACGCACGTTACTATAGCTGCTGTAGAGTGTCAGACGTCCTTGACGGCTGTCACAGTTCACGAAAACAGGTATAGACCATCCAGCTGCCTAAGGTCACTTCCAGTTGCATCTGTCCGTGCGCGGTAACATCCAATTCCCGTGCAACTACGACTGAAAAATATCCAACTTTCATTTTGCCGCACTGGTGTGAAGCCTGCACCGAGCCGCGACGTCCAGAGCGTCCAAAAAAGGTCCAGCGAATGGTGGCGGTAAGTCCAACATGATATGGTGTGGTCTTTTCACTTTTTGTGGTACAAATATTACTTTTGTTGGTAAGTATATTTCCAACAACAACAAACACCTATGCGCGTGTAGCTGACGTCGTGTTTACAAAGGGAAGGTACTCGTAAATATGTATTATCAGGGGACACCACTCTAATGACCACTTCCTTGTCAACAACAAGAAGCCCTAGCGATCGTAATGTTATGTGTGTTCTGGTGTACAGGACACTAATTTCGGGGGAAATGATGACTGAGGAAATAACAGCAGACGGCAGTGGTGAGAAGTAGGCAGAATACATCGATGAACAAGACGAAGAATAGATTGGAAATCTTAGCCTCACTGTTCGTCTCTTCTGTAGTTACTATATATACGTCACTATAGTAACAGCCTGAAACTTTGTTTTTAAATTTTCTCTCCTTTATAAATAAGTGTAATAGTTTCTGGGCAATTTTCTATTACACATATTTGTGTTATATACATAATGAAATATGCGATATATTCTGAGCTCTGGTCTGATGTACATTTAGAAGTTTCCACTTTTAGTTGGATTTGTTTTGGGGGTTCGTGGTGGTTGTCAAGTTTTTGTGTAAATATCTTCAGAACGCCACGCCATTTTCTAGTACAAGACCCGTGTGTGCATTACATAACTATACAAATACCAGTCATTTGATTCTTTTTCAGTGCCACACCAAATGAGCTCACAGAGCAGCAAGCAGCTAATGTGTTATTTCTGTGGATACATTTGTGAAGCTAGTACAAAGTGAAGGTGCATCAGTAATGGAACAACGCCCAATCTCATCACAATACATAACAGATAATCGCAGTGGCAAGGTAAGTTGTGAACCTAAAATGTGTGTGTGTGTGTGTGTGTGTGTGTGTGTGTGTGTGTGTGTGTGTGTGTGTGTGTGTGTGTGTGTGTGTGTATGCTTGGGACAAAATGTACAGCTGGCTTATATTTAGAACAAAATATACAGCTGTCTGAATAGAATTAAATATACAGCTGTCTGAATAAAAAACAAAATATACCTGCAGTTGTCTGAACACAGACAAAATGTTCAGCTGTCTGAATGAAAACAAATGTACAGCTGCTCGCTGTATGAAAACAACATCAGCAATTGTCTGGATGAGAATATAATCAACAGGTCTAGGTAAGGATAAAATAATTATACCACTATAATCAACCTAAAATATATTTGTTCACAAAATAACAGCACATTTCAGTGTGATGAAATAGAGCAATACATGTATGTGCATAATTCATTATGAAACTCACTATCAGGTATATAAGTGGTCTATTGTAAGTTGGCTTGCCACTGATACAATGTATTTCTCATATTTTCCTGAAACCACAAGCTTATGAACAGGAGAAATATGAGTGACAAAAACTTATACTATCATTCTTGTATACCAAAATATTTTATTGCTAGTTTTTCTGTGAATCATGTAAATACATGTATGTATATATTGCTCCATATCATAACACTCAAATGTGCTGCTATTTTGTGACTAAGCCATTTTTAGAAAGCCACACGTACATGCGTATGGGCACACATGCCTATTTTCTGTATTTATTTCTTTTTCAACAGGTTTTGTCCATCCATGACTGTGTTTATGGTTTGTTTCTAGACAGCAGGGCTGTCACAAGGTCAGGTGACTTGAAACTGGTGAATGCACAGCATGGCATCGAGTTTCTGAAGACAGCAAGACCTGTCCGATAAGTTGTCACCGACAGAGTTCTACTGTAATCTCCTGCTACTTTCAGGTAATTATCAGTTTGGTGGCATTTGATTTTGAAGTATGGTACACCCGTGCGCTTGCACAAAATCATTTTTGTTTGTAAAAGTGTTATCACATCACACATAAAGTAGCTTATAGTGTCCTGGAAATATTGCTGTCACAACACTAAGTTATGATTTACATATGACTGCTACCTCCACACTGTAAGTATATTTACAAGTTGACAGTAAACATTATTATCATGGTGCCATGGTGGTTTTTCTCCCAAGTCTTCATAACAGCTAGTGCTAGCTACCGGTCAGTTTGCCACTCTGTAATGCATGTATCTTTTTTCCAGTATGAAATAGATTTGTATATTATTACTGACTTGATCGCAGCCACTGAAACATCTGGATCATTACTTTGATGTGTGGCACAAAGGCAAGCGAATTGCATAAAAGGTTTGAGTTGAGCTGTGTGTTTACATGGAGGATTATATCCTTGAGTGTATGCAGAACAAAAACACACGAAACTGTCCTGTCATCGAAATAACCTACTCAGTATAAACTGCTGCTGGTACATTTTCACTTTTGTGCTTTTTTTACTTTCAGGTTTTGCTTTATCTATTATATTGGCCATCTGTTTTCAGTTTCTTTGCTGCTGCCAAAGGCTAAACACCACTTGAAACAAGGGATAAAGCCTGTTATCAACCATCACCACACATTACGAGTGTCCTTGCCAGGCATGATCAAGGTATCATGTCTTATTTATGCACTTATTTTGACTTAGAGTTTAGATATGTTTCAGTCTCATCATTGAGTGTTTTGAGTGTTAGTCAAGGGGATGTATCTATGTGGCTGAAAATGAAATGGCCCCCCCAAAAACTTTCATTGGCTACAAAGGCTACACAATGCGCAACAGGCTTACCATCCTTGACTTCAACCACCAAGTATGCAAGCAGTATACCAAGATTAGCAACAGGCACTCTGTGGCATACCAGGTAGCACAGCAGAAATATGCATAGTACATGTATGTTACACACTTGTGCAATTTCTGGTACAAGTGCAGTATTGTACATGTCATTTTCAGTATCATTACAGTACATGTATTTGTAGAAATATACTATTTAGGATTGTGACACTGACCATGAAAACTAATTCTTTCTTATGGCAAGTCAGGTGCAGAATTCCTGTTCATGTGCACTGTTTACAGTATGTAGTTATAACAAGGATGAAAAATGAAAGCAGACATGTATGCAATTTATGAAGAAGAATGTCCAAATGTATTGAAAACAAAAAATGTCCAACATTTTGCTTTTACATTCAACTTTAATACTTTCTTGTATAGAGAGTACAAAGTGCACAATATGGAGTATATATTACATGCATGTGTCCATTTATTCATGTCCCAACTACTTGTACAAACAGATGTAAACAATCTCCATGACAGAAAGTAAATTTTAAAAGTTAATGAAAATGTTCTCTTCATTCTGTTTTTTCTCATCAAGGAATGTGCTCTGTGGCCTTGTATCCCCAAAGCCTCACTGATGAGAAGCTCTCCAGTTTGTTACATTACCTACGCAGTACAGATGACAAGATTGAGCGACGAGTGGATGTGGTTTTTCAGCAGAAGTAAAGACTTGGAGGTTGGTTTCACACACATACACAACCAGATAGTGCCCTCAGGTAGTTTAGATTGGGGCTTAGAAACTGCCATCTGATTATGGCCACCTGACAAGAGCAACAGTGTTTGCTGTTGCCAAGCCCCATATGGCTCTCATGCCACAACTGAAAAAAATCTGTGTGTAGAGTGTTGGTGATGTTTGATTGCTAGTATAATGTGGGAATTTTATTTGCAAATGTGATGCTATAATTTTTGACGCTGCAAAATTTGACTTCGGTCTGCTTCTTACAAATATCTAGAAAAGTTGGTTCTTCTGTTAACTCGATCAGCTGGATCAAATTCAGTAGTTCTTGTTGTCCATTATTATTAGATGATTCCCACACAAACAGTAGGCCGGATTGTCTTCACTGGTCACGCGCTGATAAGGTGTCGCCTCTACTCCCACATCCGATATGGTCACCAGGGGCTGCTCATCGGTTGAGTGCATCTTTAGTCTCCCCCAGGGAAAAGTTGGTTATGTTGGCCTGAAAACATATTCATATAATATCATGTTACCAAGCAGCATTGCAAAGCTACAATGTATTTTATTATTAGAACAAAACTGTATAAATCGTTTGACCATCACCGAGACAAAGAAATTGTTTGTAAAAGTTATTTTGCAAATCTGTCTTGTATGGAGTTTATTGATTACACTGGCTGTGATTGATTCATTACGGTTGGTTTCATGTTGAGTAGATTATACTGGCTGATACCCGGTAGCCAAGTAAACTCATCTAGAACAGTGTTTGCAGTACATCTTCACATGTACTAACTGACCTTTGTTCTTGTCTTGCAGCTGCCTGCTGAGAGCAAGTTGGGGCACACTGCACTGCATCAGGCTGTTTGCTGTTCCAAAGTTTCTGTGTGACATTGCTGCTAACGTCCCCTGCAGTTTGGTGACATGTTTGACACTGGCCAGTCTGTTGTCTCTTCACTGGTTGGACCTGTCCATGAAGGCTGTCTGTCTGCTGTGGAATCATGGCAATATTAGCATTTTGGTGGATAGCAAAATTTAGCATATGATGATAGAACTATATTGCCATATGTAACATTACATTAGGAAATCGTTGCGGTATATATATATATATATATATATATATATATATATATATATATATATATATATATATATATATATATATATATATTATATATATATATATATATATATATATATATATATATATATATATATATATATATATATATATATATATATATATATACCTGCATGTGTACCCGCCCCCTCCAGCCCCCCCCCCCCCCCCCTCTCCCTCTCTCCCTCACTTACCAAAACACAGTGACCAGGTTTGAATGACAGCATCATAAGCAAAATATACCATGCATATAATTCAATGACATCACTGAAATTGTTTCTTTATAATTAAAATGGTTGTCTCTGTTCTGTTTGTGTTTTTGCCTCATGTATTATTACAGTTATATATGGTGCAGGAAGTAAAAGTGCACATGTATGTTGTTCTGTAGAGAAGAACCCTATGAGGAAAGAACGTCGCTTAGAAATGACAGTTACAACACAATTTATTACTAGATAATATGAATAAAATTGTGTTGTAGCTGTCTTTTCTAAGCGTCTTTCTTTTTTTCATTGAGTTCGTCTCAGCATTACACACGCTTCGCAGTCACCATTTTGATCTGGACTATGTGGTTCTGTAGGGTACATAGACTACTTGGTCTTGTTGAGGATAGACATACTCATTTCATAAAAAAAATCAGCTGTATTTTTAGGAATTATGACAATCATGGTAATTGTGTTTTATTTATGTATACACTTATTGATGTAAACCTGCCTGTCCCGGATTGGCCTCCGCAGCCACGAAAATGCCTGCAGACGACGTGGGCAAGCCCTATAGAATCTTCGTTCGTGAAGTCAAGCCAAGAGACACTTATTGATGTACTTGACGGTTTTGGTAAACTCATAAGAGAAGCCTCACAATGAAAGGCATTTTTAACAGTTTCACTCAGTACAGATATAAACAAATAAACCATACGTTGAAGTGTATTTGAAAACAATGTTTTTGTCACAAAATGAAGATCAAGTGAGATATACCTCTTGCTGTTGTGAACTGATATATTTCCTTGATATTTATTTTTGCGGGTTGAGTCATTTCAGTTTTCTGATAGAGAACATTGCTATATGGAGTAATCAGAAATAAATCCCACATGGTTTGCTGTCAGTGCAAACATAGATAAACTATGAATGAAATATATTGTGGTTAGAATACCAATTACATAATATATATATATCTGTTTCCTAACATTTATTTCATATCTCATAACCATAGCACGAGGTGAAATAAACCTAATGCTCCAGCCGAAGGGGTGCATGCCTGCATGATGCCAGCTTGCTTTCATCTGCTTCCTAAAGTCAATCGGGCAGGGGGGGGGGGGGGGGGGGGGAAGAATTCGCACAACCCCCCAAAAATGGAAAAATTAGTAACATTTAAATTAATTTGGGTCGAGGGCATAAACAGACATAATTATATGGTCTTGTCAAAAAAATGTATACATTATTGGTATGGCGAAGGCCGGAACCATCTGCTGCGGCCCTGTATCTAATTATTTTGAAACTTGCCTCTCGTTTGCTCGTGCACCCTTTAGCTTGTAGTTGGTGTATCGGTGTTTGCTGTCAGGCAACTGCATGAGGTATGCATTGGGCAGGGTGCATTGCGTGTGCATAGACAGCAGTTGGTCTGGGGAGAAAATATTATCATTGAACTCATCAAGTTTGCAGACGGTAATTATCTTTTGTGATACAAAAAAAAAAAAAAAAAAAAAGATGAGAAGTAAACGACAAAGCAAAATATTACCTAGTGCTTAGATTCTTATAATGGAATCAAATTTTATGTCCGTGTAACACACACGAACAGGCACAATCACATCAATGGGTGACCGTCTTCACTCCTAGAAGCTGATTCAGCTTTTCAAAATCCCGAAAAGCTGAATTTCAGCTGTTTGGTTCAGACAGAACAGGCCTTCAGCCAGCCTGTTCCAAATGCAAAAGTCATACATTCTCATGAGCCCCTGCATCCGCAGGAGCTCATGGGAATGTATCTCGCTTGCTGGCCATGGATTTATGGGGCATATTTATGTCCCGTTTACATTCATTTCATATTCTCGCACTGTCACCCATGCACATCACATTGTTGCATGATGACCTGTAAATTATCTCCCAGGCTTTTGTGAAAAATAAAATCGTTTTGAGGTGGGCGTTTGCGCGTTGCTTAGCACGGGAGTGCTGTCCCTTACACACACATTATCTAGTAGCTTCCCTTCGTAAAAATGGCGACTACCATAAAGACTTGTTGTTTGCAAACGCTTTCGAGGAAACCTTGTTTTGGATAAATGCGAGGACATAAGAAATGAGAAGACCACGATATAGCATGTTCGACGTACCGTCACCATTCCCTGGGCCATTTTTGGACGCTGTGGACGTCGC
Organism: Semisulcospira habei; assembly: GCA_036245525.1. Classification (NCBI taxonomy): domain Eukaryota; kingdom Metazoa; phylum Mollusca; class Gastropoda; family Semisulcospiridae; genus Semisulcospira; species Semisulcospira habei. The sequence continues at coordinate 183,426,906 of BTPG01000007.1, read as the reverse complement.
TCAGTGCTTCCCAGTACCGGCCCAGTGAAGTGAAACTCGTTGGATAGTCATCTTTCGTTGTTGTTGCACGAGAATTGTGGGTGTTACCGTGTACGGACAGATGCAACTGGAAGTGACCTTTGGCAGCTGAGTGGCGTATACCTGTTTGCATGAACTGTGACAGCCGTCAAGGACGTCTGACACTCTACAGCAGCTATAGTAACGTGAATGTTCGGGGATCCCATCTGATGAGGCCCTGTCAGGGTTGCACTTCAAGTCAGGTAGGGACTTCGAAATTTTTTTTCGCTGTCCTCAACTGACTAATTGCTGAACCAGGACCTTTAAAGGGTGGGGCCAGTACTGCGCACACTGCACTCCACCAAAAAGCTCCACCACGCAGGCTTTAGGAAACGTCCACGGACCATGACACTGACCATTCCAAGTCCTGTAGCGACAGTCGAGGGGCGAAACGGCAGGTGAAAGATGTCACTGGAAGCCGCAGTCTCAAACCTGCATGCAGGCGGTTCAGGATATTGGTCGCCTGATGTTGACCTGGGGATGACAACATCACTCGGCACACCCTGAACGACCAAGCAGCCTTCTCTAGGGACAGCACTGCTTGCTCCACACGGAGAGGGGCCTAGAAAAGGTGGCCTAACCAAAGCTCATCCCCTCGCAACCCCAGTTGGCTAGCCGCGGTCAACGGGCATCTTCTCCTGCGGTCAAAAAACAAGAAAGAATAACGGATCCACTCTCATGACGACCACGACAGGACTTAACGTAGCATGCTGGAACGTCCGAACCATGCTCGACAAAGCAGACAGCGGATGCCCTGAACGTCGCTCCGCCCTCATTGCCCATGAATTGCGGAGGTTAAACATCGACATCGCCGCGCTCAGCGAAGTACGCCTTCCGGACGAAGGCAGCCTCCAAGAACTTGGTGCTGGGTACACCCTCTACTGGTCAGGCAGGCCTGCATCAGAAAGACGGCTTTCAGGCGTGGGTTTCATGGTCAAGACATCCATTGCGACTAAGCTGGAAAACCTACCAACGGGCCACTCAGACCGCATCATGTCCATGCGCCTCCCACTGAGACACCAGCAGCACGTCACCCTTCTCAGTGTGTACTCCCCAACCCTCCTGGCAGAGCCTGCTGAAAAGGACAAGTTTTACACTGACCTGCGCAGCCTCCTACAGAGTACCCCTGCAGACGACAAAGTCATCATCCTTGGCGACTTCAACGCCAGAGTGGGCCAGGACTCTGAAGCCTGGAAAGGAGTCCTCGGCAAGCATGGCGTGGGGAACTGCAATGACAATGGCCGCCTACTGTTGGAGTTCTGTGCGGAGCAGCAACTGGTCATCACCAACACTACTTTTCAGCAAAAGGACAGTCGAAAGACGACCTGGATGCATCCTCGCTCCAAACACTGGCACCTTATCGACTATGTCCTAGTGCGTCAGAGGGACCGCAGTGACGTCCTCCTCACCAGAGTGATGCCCAGCGCAGAGTGCCACACTGACCACCGCCTTGTCCGCTGCAAACTCAGGCTCCACTTCAAGCCAAAACCCAAGAAATGGGGGCCCCCCAAGAAAAAGCTTGATGTTGCCAGCCTTCAGCGTGACGATGTGAAAGCTGCCTTTCAGACAGATTTACAGCGCAGGCTCAAAGACACAGCGGACCCAGTAGACTCCTCCCCTGAAACACTTTGGGAACAACTGAAAACTGCTATTGCAAAATCCTCTGCAGAAGTCTTGGGTTTCGCCAGAAAGAAGAACAAAGACTGGTTTGACGAAAACGATGTAGAGATCCAGGAACACCTAGCAAAAAAAAAGAGCCGCCCATCAGGCCCACCTAGCCCAGCCTTCCTGCCCTGTGAAGAAGTCTGCCTTCCGCCTCGTCTGCAGCAGTCTCCAGCGCAAGCTCAGAGATCTCCAGAATGAGTGGTGGACCAGACTTGCACAGAGGACCCAGCTTTGTGCTGACAATGGTGACTACAGGGGCTTCTACGAAGCACTGAAAGCAGTGTATGGCCCAAGGCACCTGGTACAAAGTCCCCTGTGAAGCGCGAATGGCCAGGCACTCCTCACAGATAATACCTCCATCTTGAACCGCTGGTCGGAATACTTTCAGAGCCTCTTCAGCACTGAGCGCACTGTTCAAGAAGCAGTCATCCTACAAATCCCACACCTCCCAGTAAAGGTTGAATTGGACGAACCGCCCACCACTGAAGAGACCCTCACAGCCATCAACCAGCTCAAGAGTGGCAAAGCAGCAGGCATTGATGGAATACCGCCAGAGATCTGGAAACATGGAGGCACAGCACTGCACAACAAGCTCCATGACTTCTTTCTCTGCTGCTGGGAGGAAGGAACACTACCAAAAGATCTCCGTGATGCAGTCGTTATCACCCTGTACAAGAACAAAGGCGAGAAGTCTGACTGTTCCAACTATCGGGGAATTACCCTGCTGTCCATTGCTGGGAAAATCCTTGCAAGGCTGCTCCTGAATCGGCTGGTACCTGCCATCGCTGAAGACCAACTCCCAGAGGGCCAGTGTGGCTTCAGAGCAAACAGGAGCACCACCGATATGGTCTTTGTGCTGAGACAGCTACAGGAGAAGTGCCGCGAACAGAACAAAGGGCTGTACGTAACATTTGTCGACCTAACAAAAGCGTTCGACACTGTGAGCAGGCAAGGCATGTGGCAGATCCTGGAGCGGCTTGGCTGTCCCCCAAAGTTCCTCAACATGATTGTCCAGCTACACGAGGACCAGCAAGACCAGGTCAGACTCAACAATGACCTCTCAGAACCATTCCCTATTCTCAACAGCGTAAAGCAGGGCTGCGTGCTGGCACCGACCCTCTTCACCATCTTTTTTAGCATGATGTTGAAGCAGGCCACAGTGGACCTCGATGATGACGATGCAGTGTACATCAGGTACCGTCTCGATGGCAGCCTGTTCAACCTCAGACGACTGCAGGCCCACACGAAAACCCTAGACCAACTGATTTGTGAGCTGCTTTTTGCTGATGATGCTGCCCTCGTTGCACACACAGAGAGAGCCCTGCAGCGCATCACGTCTTGCTTCGCAGATGCTGCCCAGCTCTTTGGACTCGAGGTCAGTCTGAAAAAGACAGAGGTCCTCCATCAGCCGGCACCCAAGACAGTGTATCGCCCTCCTCACATCACCATTGGCGAGTCTGAACTAAAGTCAGTGCACCAGTTTACTTAACTTGGCTGCATTATCACGTCGGACGCCAAGCTGGACAAGGAGCTTGACAGCAGGCTGGCAAAAGCGAACAGCGCTTTCGGGCGACCTTTCAAGTGGGTGTGGCACAATCAACAGCTGAAAACAGGCACCAAGATCAGCGTGTACAGAGCTGTGGTCCTCACCACCCTGCTGTATGGTTCCGAGTCCTGGGCCCTCTACCGCAGCCAACTATGACTCCTCGAACGCTTCCACCAGCGCTGCCTGCGTACCATCCTGGGCATTCACTGGAGTGACTATGTCACCAACGTCGAGGTCCTTGAACAGGCTGAAACTGTGAGCATCGAGGCTTTGCTGCTGCGGACACAGCTCCGCTGGGCGGGGCACGTCTCCAGGATGGAGGATCATCGCCTACCAAAGATCACCCTGTTCGGCGAGCTTGCTACTGGACACCGTGATAGAGGGGCACCAAAGAAGAGATACAAAGACTGTCTCAAGAAGTGACTTAGTGCCTGCCAAATCGACCACCACCAGTGGTCTTCGCTTGCTGCGGACCGTGACACCTGGCGCTCCACCATTTACAAGGCAGCTGTCTCCTTTGAGGACTCTCACAGAGCTAGCCTTAAGGACAAGCGGCTCAGGAGAAAAAACAGAGATGCCGCAGCTCAGAACCCTGGCCATACCTTCCCCAGCAGCCACTGCGGTTGAACATGCCTGTCTCGGATTGGCCTCCGCAGCCACGAACAAGCCTGCAGACGTCGTGGGCAACTCCTATAAAATCTTCGTTCGCGAAGTCAAGCCAAGATAATTTTAATATATGTGTCCACTGAGTCTGCTTTCTGCAATATTGAGTTGTGCGTCATATATCAGGTACAAATATATGTTTATTGCTGCAGCAGTTTCAACCTTCTTTTGTATCTGAATTGTTATTCCATCACTACCGTTCTCAACCGTTCGTCCTGACCCATGAAGATAGTCGTCATCTGTACTACGAAGGTCTAACCACAGTGCATATTTGTTTGTAAGATATTGTCCGATCCTAACATCATACAGATGTAGATCTTTGCACGCAATGTTTGCTGGTTTATCTCTAATCCTTCCACCCACAAAGTATTTTGTGATCTCATCGTAGTTCTGGTAAGGTAACATTCCTGAAGCGTACACTTGATTAGGGCGGCCTTCAATTGTACAAGACAAATGTGTAATCTTAGGATTGTAGAATTTTTCTGAATCCCGTTTGTATGGAGCTGCTGGTTCAACAAACAACATAAAAATACCTTTCAGTGACCTAGCAGGTGTGTTCAAGTTTATATTCCACATTGGGTCACTCTTGTCTTTTTGCATTAAACTATGTCTAATCACCCTGTCATAATAAATTGGAAGTCTTAACTGGTACTGATTTTGAATAAGTCTGGCTAATTCAGTGTGTGTGACAATTTCATATTCCAAGGAAATGTTAGAGATCTTGTATGTTGCACTAAGATCAGATGATTTAATAACTTTGGAGTAGTCATTGAAGGTTAGTTCAAAACTCAGATGGTCATTTAGTGCCCCTTGATAATAAAGCAGATGTGCTGTTAGGATTTCAAACTCAAGTGGAATGTAAAACCTGGTTCCATATGTTTCTGCTATAATAACTTCCTTGGCTTCTGCTTTTGATTTATCTCCGGCATTGATTCGAAGTTTACCAACATTAACAGACTGTATGCCTTGGTAAATACGATCTTCTTGTTCTTCTCTTGTGAGCCAAAGATCTTTGTAACAGTAGAACACATCTGAGTCATCAAGACTAAACATTTCCTGTCCTTCAAGTTTTACTTTAATGGTTTTAACAATTGCTCTGCCAAGATTGTCAACTAGAGTTCTGTTCACATCTGCGTCTGATGAAAGTTCAATATTAAATGCAAGGCGTGCAGTGCCAGGAACAATAACGTCACTGGGACCTAGGTTTGGAAACTTGACTGTAAGTGTTTGGTTCTGATCTATGGTACTAGGATTGTTTGTGATGACTATTGTTTGTCGAATGCCTTTAACACCCAGGGGCTCACGTAGTTTTCTGTACGGGTCTAACTTTGATCCGTAAGACTGTGTCATTTTTATTATGCTCAATAAAAAATAATAAATTAATAAAACAATGGCAGCGGGAGGATTTAATCATGAAGATTTTGAAATGGATGTCATGGATGCCTCAGATACCAGTATCACAGATATGACTGGAATGGTAACTACTTCTAGTATGTATCATGAACTGTTAAAAGATAAAGTAAACTCGTTTTATGACAGTGTTGGTGTCCACCCAGATGTAATAGATCCTAATCAGTTTGAATATGATAAAGGACACTTATTTGTAAATACAGACAGAGGAAAAATAAATCTAACACATAAAAATAATCCTTCTAAGTTTAGAGCATTAAGTACAATTAAAGGTGAAGTCGTTGGTAACTCTGGGTTGGCAAGGTACCTTGGAATTGGTGGGTCTCCTGTCACCCCAAGACTTGTTAGTGTGCTTCACGACATGCAAACAAAGTTGCCAACAGGGCAAGAGATTGAAATAGCACCAGTAACAAGTCTGCCAGAAATAGCAAACACAGTGATACAAGAAACTTCATTTACTGAAGGACAATTAAATGATGCTATGAAAACAATAGACGACCCACCTTTGTCAATGAGGGAGATTATGGGGTTAGATAAATCACTGCAGTCAATAAGAGGTGAGATGGTTAATAATGTAGCCAAACTAGGTGAGCTTGATAAACACATAGAACGAGAAAAAGAGAAACTGGCTACAGCAGACAATGGGAATCTTGACACAGAAATGAAAGAAAGAATACAACACAGATTAAATGATTTGCAGATAGAAAGATCTGGAAGGTTAGAAGTGATTAGTATAGGGAGACAAAAACTAAAAACACAAGTTAACAGGATTAGAGAAACTATTCAGAAAATACTTCACGAAGACACTACTCTGGCTGAGAGACTAAAAACACTTTTCAGAGAACAGGGTATCACTATTGCCAGTTTAATTACTGCTCTTGGATTTATTATCAGTACTGTTGTGTTAGCTGTCTCCGGGGGACCTGGGGTTGGTGGTTCTTTGCCACCAGCACCACCGGCCCCGGCACCACCAACTGATCCAAAAGATTTACAGTCATGGGTAAAGAAACAGTTGTCTCACATATCAGACTTGCTTAACAAATTGGCTGTGAAAGCAATGGACGCTTTTCCTGGTATAATAGGCACTGTTGTCAGTTGGTTGATCACTACTACAGCAAAGGTAGTTGGGTTTATGGCAGAGCATGTGTGGGTATTTTTGGTAACAGTAGGAGGGTTGATGGTGGGTTATTTAATGAAACAGATAAAGAAGTAATACTCCTAATCCAGTGAGTCCTATTACCAATGCAGTTCTCTCTGTCTCATGAGTGTCAGGGGTTGGTGTTACTGGTTGTATGGGTGCCAGTGTTGGGGCCGGGGCCGGGGCCGGGGGTGTTACCATCTGTAATGGTTTTAACGACTGTACATGTGTGGTTGTGGCCCCCAAGTTTACAGATTGATTGAGTCCTAATTTTTGATCAGGACCTGCAACAATGATTTCATTATTATAATTTGTTATTGTACCCATTTGGAGTTGAAGGTCAGATGGTAATATGTATAACCCGATGCCAACTACAAAGTCAACTTTTGATCTGGCATATCTGAGTACGTCTTGGTAGCGCTGTATGCTAGATGGGAGATCAACTGTTGAGTTAATTGAGTCTTCTAGATTAGCGAGAAACTGTTTTTGTGCTTCAAACTTTCCACTTCCATTCAAAATGTTTGATTTTGTTAATGATTGTGCACCAAGTATACACCAGACATATGTTGTGATTGACTCATTTATGCGCTCGACTCCTGCTTGAGTAAACCCGTCAGATTTATCTAAAATAAATGTGGTCCAGGCGTTAGACTGTTTCTGTTCTATTGATCCTAACCAGACTTCTGATTTTGATGAGAATGAAGTGTAACCAGGGTAGTAATCTTGTGGGTATTGTCTGTGACTCATAGCGTAATACAATGTACCCATACCATTGTGATCATCAAGTTTTTGTCTAAAGTCATACTTGGGGCTGATGTTAAATTCATTACAGATGCGTTCAAATGCTTTCATATCCATGGGGTTGTTAAACCTGTTGAAACTGGATTCAGTTGGTAATGGTGTATGAAGTTCTGACAAAATACGTCTAAGCTGGTAATAAACATGGAAACGGTAGACAGACCTAATCAGTTTGTTTGAGTGATTCAAATGGTCTGTGAATGAAACACCACAGCCTGTAGTAGAACATAGTATAGCAAAGTTGAGTTGGTTTTGAAACATCTGTAGTGGACTTGAAGACCACTTTCTTGCAGTAGAGTCGTCTGTTATTGGAGGGTTTAGGTAATGGTCAAATGGGTTTGGTACTTTGACTTGGAATAGATCTTGTTCAGACACAGCTATGTCAAGCTGGTTTAGTTGAATTATTTTCTGTTCATAAGTAGGTGCAACATTGTATTTGGCATCCACATTAAATTGAAATGCGTTCGTTGTGGTAATAATTGGTGATTTAAATTCCATCTTTTTTTATATGAGATAATAAAAATGTTTATTACCTTAACAAATCTTGACACAAGCAAACCAGTGTCATTAACTAATGGGATTGATAATTGTGATGGTAACAAGGCTGTAGCTATCCATGAACTGTTCTACACAGTAAAGTGGTTTAATGTAACAGATGATATATATAATAAAGTAAATCTTGATGGTAAGACTGAAGCTTTACCGCCTGGGTATTATGACTTTTGTACTATAGCTGAATGGTTTCAAAGTAATTTTAAAATTAAAGCAACTTTAAATCCAGCTAACCTACTTGTTACATTAGAATTTCCGACACAAAATTGGTTAAGGATCTCAGATAGATTTGCATATTTACTTGGATTTTATGTTGACAAAGATTGGTATAGATCAGATTATATTGATGAAGCTATGTTTGGTAGTATAACAATGAAGACAAAAAAAACTTAAAATAACTGGAAAACGCCCTGTTTATTTGGCAGTACACACAGTATTTAATGTGCATTTAAAAGAACTAAACACAACTGAAAATGTACACAATGGAAAGCCTTCAACTTTGTTGAGATGTGTGCCAGCTGGAACTGCACCCTATTGTGAAAGTGTGGTTGTTAGATTTACTAATTTACAGTTTAAGAAATTAGGTTCTAGTTTCTTTGAGTCACTAAGTATATCTGTAACTAATCAAGATGACAAACCAGTTGTTATGCATGATTTTAGTGTTGTGTTAGAAGTTAAATAATTTTATTTTTGTTTATAAAAATGAGTGGTGGTCCAAAGCGAACAATCATACCAGCTGCGTGTCCGGTAACAGAGTTGAAAGATTTGGCAGACGTACAGGTTTTTGAGAAGGAGGGAGAAGTGGGGTAGGTGTATGGTTTTGAACTTGATTCAACTGGTATGTACAAGAGAAAAGTAATTGTTGACATGAAAGACGGTGAAAAACAGATTCCTAAACTTGGTCAGCTTCGTGATGTTACTGTACCAGTTGCGCCTAATCTTGTAAATAATGTGCCCTACAACTTAATACATGTGGGTAATAAATGGGTGGTTTCGCCTGTGCCAGCACCACTGCCAACAATTGACTGGGACATAAAGATTGAATTTATTAGTCCTTATGTATACACTGATGACGAAGTTGCCTTAGTGTTTAGGAAGGTTGTTAACTCGGGGCCGCTTATTGTAAGTCTTGTTCCAAGCTTTGGCCCAGACAACAATAGCAGAGATAAACTAAAAGTTGAAAATTATGAGAGACGGCGGTATCTTCTTACAACTAGAAAGGGAAGATCAGATACCTCTGTTGTGTTTATGCCAGCAAGCTTAGTCGTGGCTAGAGAAGCGACAATAGTATTTGAAATTATCTTGAGAATAGCTTCTATCAAAGAGGCTCAAATTGCACAAGGAATTAAACTTACATGGGATGAAACAGTAACAGAATCATCAAAGGTCTTTATTGCTATTACAAAAAATGTTGATGTTATTAATGTTTTGAGCAGTATTCCCGCTGTCAAGGTGGTGGTTGACAAAACAACTTTTGTTCGTCTAACTTACATAAACCTTGAACACATTGATCTTGTTGCATTTTATTATGCTAGCAAATTATATACTTTTGAAGAGTTGCAAAATGTAATTGCTGATTAAATAAAAAAAAATATATTTGTGAATAAAAAAAATGGTAAACTTCTATCCGCAACTACCGACGCTTGAGCCGACTGAAACAAATGTGATGACAAAAACAACGCTTGCGCCTGATCCACAGGTGACAGCTGTGCCAATTGCTTCAGATAAAACATTACCAGCAGACACATTCAGATTAAATAATATTACAGAAGCTTTAAAATATTTGGAGAGTGAGGAGGCGAAATACTCACAGTGTAAGAGACGGTATAAGACCATTTTCAATTATGTTCAAAACACTTCTATGGCTATTGGTACAGTTTCAGCTGGATGTTCTGTAGGGGGTATTGTTTTGTTTGCCACAGGAATTGGAAGTTTGGCTGGAATAGCAATTGAGCGTGTTAGCGTTGCTACATGCCTCACATGCTTTGGTTTGGAGGCCCTAAACAAGAGGTTTCACACAAAATTACAGAAACATGAAGCATTGAGTACACTGGCGGGTGCAAAGTTGAGCAGTATGAAACTTATTATCAGTAAAGCATTAAATGATAATTGTATTGATGACGAAGAATTTAAGCGAGTCCAGGATGATTTAAATAATTACAAGAAACAGAAGTCTGAAATACAAAATAAAATACGTAGTCAATCTCCTGTGAATGTTGAAGAACTGAAGGCTAGTTTTTTAGAGATGGGAAAACAGATCGGTGTTCAGGAAACCACAGAAAAACTACACAATCTTTTAAACAAATAAAAATCAGATTTGGTAATAATCATTTATTTTTTCATTACACTTCGCAAAAAGATGACATGTCGCTTGCGCCCAACTATTTAACCCCATCAGCTCCACCACCACCAGACTATTACTAAAAACAAAGTTTTTTTTATTGTCCTTGTAACTTGGGAAATCTGTCCGAGTATCTTGCTGACTTGCATCAAGAACTTACAAGATCTTATGTTAAGACACTTATAAGAACTTGTTTTAAGTCACTTATAATTACTTACGCCAACTAACTTCAAAGGTACTTACAAAGTTACTTGCTGGTTTATAAATTACCTTATTAAGTACTTGTAATTACTTACAAACATCTAGACAGTAACATAGACAGTAACTTGATAATTTTACCCATGACTTGAACACCAGAAAATAATCTAGACTCAGTAACAACATGGGAGAGAATTTGCTCTGTTCAGTATCAGCATAAGAAATAATAACAGATTATTTCCCTTTGTTCAGTAAAAGGGAAGGAATCACCACCTGTTCAGTAACAAAATTTTAGATTACTTCCCTTTGTTGAATATAAGTTTATACAAGGGAAGTAATTTTGTGAAAATTTTGGTAAGACAAAAAGTTACATCCCTTGCTTTATTAAATTATGTTTTAATTTTTGACTAAAATATATATTTTTTTATAAAAACATAAAAGGCAAGATGTGTCAATAATTATGATAGATAATAGTATAAAGATGTTATTATTTGATTTTTGTTTAAAAATGTGTGATTATTGTTGTCTTTTAATACAAATATAATTTTTTGGTATTACTTTTTTACTTTTGCTTCACCAGCTTAATTTTTTTTAGGAGAATGTAGGGTTATATAAATGAAAATGTTTCTATTCATTGTGGGTCCGTTGTCCTGGTCCAGTGGTCTGGCAAACAAACAAAGAGAGTGAGTTGTGCACATTAACCTAAGGTTGTAACTCTCTTTGTCTGTTCCAAGCACCTCTGGGACATCTCCACACTTTCGTTTCGGGCAGCCGAGTTGAGGAGTCGGTAGATTCCCGTCTGGGGTTGGCGGATCAAACCAAAAGCTAGGCCACACCAAAAGTTCTCACAGGGAAGGCGAATTGTGCACTTGAACCTGGTTTATAGCTGACTCTGTGAGAGCAACTGGAAAAAGACCAGACGCGCACTTTTACCATTTTTTGGTTCCAGTGTCATTGACCTCGTGACCTTTGACCTTGACCCATGACCTTGACCCATGACCTTGACCCATGACCTTGATCTCGATGACCTTGGCCGATGACCTTGGCACACCTGGTGTCCTTGATCTTGACCTTGATGACCTTGACCCATGACCTTGACCTTGTGACCTTGTGACCTTGACCTTGTGACCTGGTGACCTTAACCTTGACCTTGTGACTGGTGACCTTGACCTTGTGACCGGGTGACTTGACCTTGACTTTGGTGACCTTGACCCATGACCTTGATCTTGTG